>JBBPSD010000447.1:0-24489 GCA_038093415.1 Xerocomellus chrysenteron | reverse complement strand
GCCCCCGCCCGGCCCCGCCCCGCCCGCGCCCCCCGTCCCTCCGCAGTGAACGGCACACAGAAGGCAAAGAAAAAGAACGATGCCCCCGTCGACCCCTCCGCCATGTACGAAAGCCTCAAGAACCGCATCGCAGCTCTCGAGGAGGAGGAGGTCCTCGAGGAGGAGGAGGAACGACGCTTCGGTCTGCACACTCCCCCTCCTTCCTTGCCCCGCTTCTCATCTTCCCCCAGCCGAGGAGGCCGTCAAGTCCGTCAACGGCATGGGGGAGAACGCCGTCCACGCCAAATACATCGAACTAGTATGTGTTCGTGATGAACGCACGCTGCCTTCACCCATACCCCCGCCGATATAGTTTGCAGAGCTCAAGCGGCTCGAACGGGATCATGCAAAGGAGAAGCAAAAGCTTGTCAAAGACAAGGATGCCGGTTCGTCCCCCCGTCTCTCGTCCCGTTCCATGCCTCACTCCAATAGCCAAAGGCCAGCTAACAAAGGCAAATCAGACGAAAGCAAAAATGGAGAACCTCGCACGGGAACTGCAAAAGGTGATCCTTACAGCGCCTCCCAGCCAATCGCTAACAACCTGTCCAGGATAACAAGCGGCTCCGGGTGCGCACCAATTCCTGCATCCATTTCTGGTTGTCTTACAATCACATAGGAAGACAGCAAACGCCTAGCACAGTGTGTAGAAGAAGCCCAGGAAGAGGTATGCAGGTCCCTCTCGAGTCCGTCTGCTTACTAGATTCCCCATAGATCATGCAAATGAAAAACGACATGGCTAAACGAGTGGACAAGGCGAAAATGCAAGACATGAAATACCGCGAAATGCCAGACATAGTCGTCAAGGTCGTTTGTCGATATCGCGCAGAGCTTTTCTTCAAAATTTCGCGCAAAACCAAGCTTTCCAGACTTTTCAATGCCTGGACAGATAGAATGGAAGGGACGGCCACGAAAAAGGAAAAGGGGGACGGGAAAGTGGCCACGGGTACTGGGGTCCATTTGCATGGATCCGCAAAATCGGAAGCTGCGAGTACACACTCCTGGAATTCCACCAGTACATCATCCATGCAGTTTATATTCTCCCATAATGGGCGCACGCTCGATGCAGACCATACGCCAGAGGAACAAGGCATGGAGGACGGCGATGAGATCCTTGCTGTAGAACTTATGGATCTTACCGAGGGCTCCGGTCTGGATGCTTGGGTAAGTTGGCACGAAAACTGCAGTGTGTGATTTCTCATGCGGATTTCCAGGACGAACTACCTGAACACCGACGCCAGAAACTAAAGAAGAACTGGACAGACGACCCTGCGGAGTAAGTTATGGATTGACCTTCCTTGTGGTCCTCTCCTGAGCATCCCCTAGAGCTAAACGTACTCTCGAGGATATTTTCGATACCGTGTACGTCTTTGTACATCACCATCATGCATGTTTCCTTACAAAGCTCGATAGCGTGCGGGAACGCCTGAAAGAAGTCCTTCACCAATACAAGCTTCGAGAACAACATTTCGAATGTGTAATTCGATCCAAAGAACTCGAAGTATTACTTTCTCGCGCTCGAGCCGCGGAGCAAAAGCAACTTGCAGACTGCGAGAAGAATCGGGCTGACAGGGCTGATGCAGAGGTTGGCCACTATGTTTTATTATGTTTTATTCCTATGATCAACAGACTCAGGCTCGACGTCTTCGAAAGGAGCTCGAGGGTGCACAGAATAACCAAACGATGCTCATCGACAAGCTCATCACATGCTGTAAGGAGGTGAGCACGGCTTCGTCGTCCAGCCTTTTGCTTGTGTTAACAGACGAGCAGCCGAATGCGGAGCGCACGCAGCGTCTGTTTGCATCACTTCGAGAAGAGCTCGAGAAGCGAGGTAAGTTGTCGGACGGTGATGGTGTAGGTAGCTGAGTATACGCGAACGCGGTCCGTGCAATACATGTCATTGTCAGGCACATCTACCCCAGTTCGAGTGAACAACAATGTGTGTGGATAAGATTGGGGAGTGGATAAGCCAAACCACAGAGAACAGCGTCCGGGCAGAGTATGATGCCAAAGGGAAGGTATGAAGTACAAGGTAGAAGTAAACGACATGTTTTACAACAAAGCGTCCAATTCCTCGAGATTCACAACGTAACCGGACTTGGTGAAGATCTTACCCTTAACAGACTCTAATCCTTCTCCTGCATAGGTAACAAGTGGCGAAAGCTCAATCTCGACACCTTTCGTCAAACTAGCGCCAGCGCTTTCCAAGAATCGTCGGTGCTGATCCAAAAGATCGCGGCGACTGGTCTCTGGATCATCTGACCCAGTACCGGGTGCATTCTTCAGGGGACTGAACTCCTCCCTACGAGCGACCTCGAGAACGGCAAAATTCTTGGTGAATGGGAACACGTCGAATACAAACAACTCGAGCTTCATGCCATTTGGCTTGCTCGGTTTGACGATTTCTCCGGTTTTCAAGTCAACAGTTGGGATCTTCTTGCGTGCAATGTGATAAGCAAGCTCGTGCTCGAAAGATTCAACGGACTGAAGGAAAGCGGTGGTGTAAAAGTGATTGGCGATGTTGCCAGCGTTGAACAAGAGTTCCCCCGTCTTTGGATTCCGGAGTTCAGCTTGCTCCTTGGTGATTTCCGAGTACTCTACGACACTAAACTTGTCTCCTCGGCGAGCAACGACGCCGACCGACTCCGTCGGTGATGTCTTTGGCACCACCTTGGCAGCGCAATCAGCCTGTCTGGCTATGCAATAGCCGAGGAAGACGGGGTCGGCGACCTTGACGAGACAGTTGTCGACGCAGTAGGCATGAACATACTGGATGCGGCGATCGACTAGGTCAGAAAGGACCGTACGCGACTTGTCGGATGGGGACAAGGGAGCGCGAGTAGCCGCGTAGAGACCACCATTGCCATCGGGAGCAACGGCGACGCGAGAGGGGCTTTCGAGCAAGATTTTACCCTCCATGGTGAGGCAGGGCAGCGTACCTAGAAAGTAGGTAAAATCAGCAAAGTGGTGGGATGACTACGATCATGACCTGTTACCCTGCTCGAAAACAATGACGTTCTTCGCGTGGAGGCCAAAGTGGTTGTTCTTAGCGAAGAAGGATTCCGTCTCACGGCGAGTCGGACCGCTGGTCATCACATACCAGGGGACCACGACAGAACCCTTGGGCTTTCCAAATTGGGCCTCGGCGACGGTCTGGAGACGAGCGATGCGCTCCGCCTGGTACTGGAAGAGGGATTTGTGAGAGGGGAGGCCGATGTCGTAGCAACCCTTAGGAGCAGAGCTGCCGAGCCTCGTGCCCTGACCACCAGCCATCAAAAGGACGCCGACTTGACCATTTGCAACGGCCTGAAGACCGATTTGCCTCCATTCACCTGCTTTGGCAGGGTTAGCGGACACGGACTCGCATGCCTCGACGGGGAGGGGTTCGATGGAGTCGGCGACGCGATGAGGATCGGTAGCATCACTTTCGGAGGAAGTGGCCTTTTCGTAAACTCTGTTTACCCGCTCGACATCGATGTTCTCGAGCTGGCGGGTGAGGGCACTACGCTCTGCGTCTGTAAGTTTTGACCAGAAGGTAAAGAGATGGTCCTGGCCAGTAGCCTGGTATCTATTGCGGGTATCTTCAACGGCCATCGCGCTGAGATTGATCACAGATAGTATGCGGACAAAGTGGGGAAAGGGGAATGAACGCGAGTTGAATCAGACGATGAAGGCGACGTGTATTTAAACCTGTTTCAGGTGTGCATTCATGTTCGGTAGCACCCGAATGGAACCCTACAGCAAACACATGCGTGTAATATTGCAACACGTTCACTAGCCCGTGGCGGTGTCTTCTGACCAACTTGAAAATGCGGGGGACGCCGCCTCGATAATTTTAAACGTTTATGTACGCGGTTACTCGCTTTGACACTAGTCGTCACGGTTGGAGCACCGGCGGGACCATCAACCCGTTCAACCCACGCCTGTTAACACACCGTGGGCTAGAAGCTCACTTGACGCGAATACTTATGTATAAAGTGGAGATCCAGCTTGAACCGAGCTCGCCAAACGTAGTACGTTCCGTAAGTACTATCCTTCTTTCACGTCATACTATGGGCCCCAAGTTAGGTAGCAACGCTTGGATTCACCAACAACGACGGAAACTATCCCACTGGCACAACGAATGCAACTCCTAGTTCAGTCCAAGTTAAACTCCATGGCGTGACGAGGAAGACCGGGCCCGGGTGGCTCAGAAATTGCCAACTCTGGCTGCCATCAATAGAGCAGCCGTATAGGTGCCGTGTATATTATATTATCCATGAGAAGCTGACCTCATCTTGAAGTGGGGAGATGATCGATGATTCTCGTTGAGGCTCGAAGTCAAGGTCAAATTCTGGTTACGATCTGTACCTCCGGTCATCCTCACTTGCCAACAACACTAACACCAGTAGTACTACTGATTTCTTCCCGCCAGATATGCATCTAGGTACCATACTTGTCCAATCGCATCGGAAGAAATCGTCTAGAGAACTCCCCGCGGATGCCTTGGTGATTCTGCTGAGCAGCCTTATCGCCGCATGCCCTCTTCCTGCTATCGGAAATGATCGCAGTGGTACAATGGTATTTTCGTTCCCTTCCAAACCTCCACATGATACTTCTTCTATGTGCCTGTATAAATTAGGTGAGACTCTTCTCAACTTTAACCGAACGACAGTCGAACACGGCAGTGCCGTACCGTAGTGCATCATGTTCCATGCTCGGCTCCCTCATCATTACGCTCAGACACATGACCTCGGAAATGTAGCGCCGGTTATTGGCCGAGTCTATAAATGCAGGCCCGTCAACTTATTTTTTGTTGCGTCCTTCTTTCTCTTTCTCTGTCATGCATTCAATGAAGAGACTCCTTACCTCGACGCTCGTGGGACTTTCCTTGGCGAAGAGCGTGTTCTCCATCACACCTGGCTTTTCTTATGGATCCGAGACAGTCCGGGGTGTCAGCCTTGGTGGGTGGCTCGTGCTCGAGGTGTGTACGCAATGTTACAAGTGTTCTCTTCAATGATGTCCTACTCTCCGCATAGCCATGGATTACTCCAAGCATTTTTGACAACACTGGAAATAACGCCATCGTTGACGAGTGGACGTTCGGTCTATATCAGGATTACAACACGGCGTTGAGTGTTCTGGAGAACCACTGGAACACTTGGATCACCGAGAGCGACTTTGCTGCCATCGCTGCTGCAGGGTATGGAATTACCTCTTTTGATCTCAGTAGTACTGTCGACGGAGCTGATCGATTTCAGATTGAATCACGTACGCATTCCAATTGGCTACTGGGCATTCGAAGTCGGTTCTGGGGAACCGTACATCACGGGACAGTTGCCCTACCTTGAGAGCGCAGTACAATGGGCCGGAAATTACGGATTAAAGGTCATTATCGATCTTCACGGTGCGCCGGGGAGCCAGAACGGGTTTGTGTTTCAAATACTCCTTGTCGGGTGATACCTGACTATCTTCTTAGGTACGATAACTCTGGCCACAAGTTGCCGTACCCTACCTGGCAGTCAAACCAAACTAACATCGATCGGACCAACGCAATCATCAAAACCATTGCCTCCATGTATGCTGGTCAGCCGAACGTCGTGCCTATCATCGCCCCCCTGAATGAGTGAGTTCTCCCCGTGTAAAATTGCAAGGAGTTACCCATATTTTGGGCACCAGGCCTGCCGGATATCTTGGCTCTGCCATCCTCGACGCTGCAAGACAGTATTGGCTAGATTCCTGGGGGAACATCAGGTGATCCCAATATCTTGAACTCCACACCACGCGGGCGTTTATCTGATTCCACAGATACCCGTATGGCACGAGCCAGACAAGCAACACTGTTGAGCTCTTCCACGACGCGTTCCAGCCACTCAGCTATTGGGCCGGCTTCCTAACCCCACCCTATGACGGAGTAGCTATGGATACCCACATTTATCAAATGTTCTCCAATGCCGTGAGTATACGCCGTCTTAAAGCCGCAGCATCTCGTGTTGTTTAACACGAGGCTATTATTAGGGAAATGAGATGACTGAGGCGCAGCACATCGCTACTGCTTGTCAAACTCAGTCCTCTCTCTCGGGCTTTGATCTTTGGCTTCTAGTGGGTGAATGGACGCCTGCCACCAATGACTGTGCCACGTACTTGAACGGACGTGGCGTCGCTTCAAACTATGCTACACTGGTCGGAAGCTGTACCGGCCTGACTGGTAGTGGATCCAGCTTCAGTAGCAGTTACAAGACGTTCCTCCGACAGATGTGGGAGGCACAGGTCATTTCATATGAGAAGGTCACCCAGGGCTGGTTGCAGTGGACGTGGAAGGCGGAGAATGCTGATGAATGGTCATACCAAGCTGGACTTAACTACGGATGGATACCCCAGGACCCCACCAGCTACGAGTACCCAACCATCTGCGGCTAATTTTGTTTTACAACTTCTTACAACTTGATATGATGGACATGTTTTGGACATTAGTGGATTTCAATCGACGAATATAGTTTAGCTAGCAGATGTTCGGAGGATCCAAGTAATACAGCAAGCTTGGAATTGCATTGTACTTAAGCTCCTGCGACCCCGTATTTGCGAAGTGTTGCTTGCCAATCACCAAGTTCTCCTTGGCCCATTGTAATCATAGTCGCTTTGTTACCAGAATGCGGCCCGAAAAGGCGATTCGCAACTCGTCTGACACTCTCGGGGGTGACCTTGTCAATTGCCGCTGTCATGTCCGTCACGGGTATTTTCCGTCCGTGCACGAGGATCTGAAACAAATCGATCAATCTACTATAAACGTGTCAGAGTTATTCTGTCCCACCTGACGACCGAGGTCCTCAACCTCCACTGCCCTACTCTCCAGTGCCATCATCAAACTGGATTGGAGTTGATTTTTTGCGCGCTGAAGTTCTACCTCTGGCACGTTTTGGTATATCAACAGACTAATCTGGTGCACGAGATGGGGGAGAATTTGAGCAGGTGTATTACCCCGCTGTTTGGGGACGTCAGGCACAAAGGACGCCCACAGTCCAAAGAGGGATGAATCTGTGTAAATGTGGTGGAAAGATGCGCAGTGATCTATTTGCGGAAAATGGTTGAGGATGTGCGTATATAACCGGGAATACATTCCCTTGCCAGGACCACCTAAGAAGAGTGAGAAGCGGATCACACGAAGAATGTGAACCTTACCCGCCGAGAAACTGCCCCCGCCCCCAAGAAGCACTTGCATCGTCGCAAGTGTGTAGATATCGTCATCATGAATACCAACACCCTCGAACGCGAGGTAGAGGTGATCAAAATCGGTCGTGGCACTTGGAATGTGCCTCATGCCACCAACATAATGTGATTGCGGATTCAATGGAGGGGGTGCGTCTCTTGAAGCAGAGGTTGGGTATAAGTAGGACGATGCCGCACGTGTCAATGACTTGTACATTGATGGTGACGAAAACGGCAGGAGATGTGGTAGTACGGTTTGAACGGTGGATGACCGTGGAGAGAGAGGCGCAGGAGATGGTAAGGGTTTGAGCGTCGAAAAGTGCTTGTCGACAAGTTCAACCAATTGCTCATGCTGCATTCCAGCACCCGCTATGACCATACGCTCCGGACGGTACCAGTCTGAGACACAGTGACGGAGAAGGTCGCCGTTGATGAGACCGATGCGGTCATCCGGGCAGACCAACGGGTTTCCGAGGCCTTTTCCGCCGTACGCTACGTCGTGGAGGATTTCGGGTAATATCATTTCTGGCTTGTTGCTGATTTCCCGAGTTTCATAAAGAGCAGCATCTTTCTGGATTTCTAGTTCCTCCGACAGAAATGCAGGATTTAGGACAGTGTCAGATATCAGAGAGAGCGCCAGAGTGGTTGCCTGATCAAAATGAGAAGACTGGTACATGATGGATTCTCGGGAGGATGAACACATGATTTGGCCTCCAAGTCGGTCCATAGCCGAAGCCATGTTAGCTTCAGACCGAGAATGTGTTGACTGCAAATTTTAGTGTTAGACACAGACAACCTTGTAGAAACACGAAGGTTACCTTAAAGGCCATTCTGTCTAAGAAATGGCTGGCTCCCGATGTCGACGGAAGTTCGTAGCGCGACCCAGCGTCGATGTAAAGCCCTACAGACGAAAAATGACCGGGAGTGGACTCTGTAGCGACCCGAATCTTGTTGGGAAGTGTGGTTATCTGCAATGGCGGCAGCAATGCTTGGGATAGTTGTCGTTGGTGCTGGTGCACCCTTCCATGGCGTATGACTGAACCTGCCGCTTTCTTCATGGGTAGTGAACTTTGACGGGTAGGGAGCTCCTCACAAGTTAGTTATTGTTGACCTTAGGTAATCACATCGTAATCCTTTGCCGAATCATTGACGGAGGGGAGAAAAATAAAAGGGGGCACAACCTGGCACGTCAATCATATGCTCTGCTACAAGCTATAAAGGAATTTTGAGGTTTTATTCTACGAAGGAACAGTCAAGAAAAAAAGACCCCACCGTGGTTCGAACACGGGACCGCACGATCTGCAATCGTATGCTCTACCACTGAGCTATAGAGTCGTCGGTTCAACACTGTTGGCCGAAAATTATAACGCCTGCGTAGTATCGGTATACATCACCTATAATCGTTCGAGACTAACGAATGTCTTCCCCCACTGTCCATTTAGCAAACTCCAGAACCTCTACTCCTCCCCCTTCACCTTCCTTCGCCATCCCACGTTCGCGACCCCACTCGCGCAAGGCGGCACCGACAGCGACCTGTCCACCGGTCGCCATGAATGGCTGATTGTACAACGATGTTTCATCCGTTGTGGATTGGATGGACAACGTCTCAAAACCAGTAATCTGACGAGCGACGGCACGTTCAAGTCGTTCAATGTCCCGTACAAAGGTTTCCGACGCAAAATGATTCGCAAGATTGGGGGCTTTCAGCGCAAGCACAGCAAGCGTTCCAATACGACCGTGAGAGCCAGTTGATCCATGCGAGTATGAAGCTAGCCGTAACCCGATGGTCTCAGAGTGACCTTGGAGAGGATTATGAACCACAGCAACTGCCCGTTTCAGCGACACCTTTTCGCCGACTTTTGCAATTAGATCCTGAATGGAACTAGACACCGTAGAAGGTGGTCGGAGATTCGAGTTTCTTTGTGAGAGGAGAGGGGCGCCATTCAGGACGTGCAATGGGCAGGGTCGCATGAAATTCGGTAAATGAACGTGTTCTGTGAGGAAGGCAGCGGTGTGGGCAATGTCGGCAGCAAGTTGGGTGAACAGTTCGTTTCTTGCGACAAAATCAGTTTCGCAGTTCAGCTCGATCATGGCTGCTCGGAGTCCGCCACCAATTGGCATTGAGGACGACCTGCCGGAGGAGAGAACGCAAATGCTAACGAGACCCTCTCGTGCTTCGCGTCCGGCGATCTTGGCGGCCTTTTGAGCGCCGGAAGTGGTTAGATCCTGCTGCAACCACTCCAGCGTCGCCTCTAAATTGTTCCCACTTGCACTAAGCGCTTCCCGAGCCTTGGATATTGGGACGTCCGTCAATTTTCGAACCTGAGCAACCAGTTGTAACGAGGGCTTGGAGGAAGTGGAATACATGAGGCATTTCGGCGCGCGACGCGTCAGCAACGTTTGCTTGAATTCTCGCCGAGCAATAGGCAGTAACATGGCGGCGCTGTTCCAAAATGAAATATTGAGCAAGGGAATGAGTCTGAAAATTCTTCTGATCTTCGGCTTTTAGAATCGCTCACGTGACTCAAAAATCCTTGGTGTATGACCTGCAGGTCACATACTTAGCTCTGAAATGGATTTCGACTTCAAGGTTCCTTCTACCATTCCTCAAGACTTGCTCCTCATCCAAGACCTGATAGGAACCCTTCCTTCACTCTCGGTCGCTTCAAAGCATGTTGCGGATTCGCTGGATTCCAGCGATGATTCCATTGCCAGCACAGACGGTGAAGCAGAAAGTGAAGATGAAGTAGAGGCAGATCTTGCTCCTCGTGACGACGACAGCGGAATGTCGGAGTGAGCATCTCAATGAACATCTTATCAAAAGGCATATTAACTCTAATCGTCAGAGCCACCTCAGATTCTGCATCGCCTTCGGACTCGGAGCTAGATGCAAGCTCCTCTGAGTCGGAAGAGGGACGTGAACACGCGGCACCTCAGCGGAAAAGACTAACGGATGACGTTGAGGATGAAGAGTCGAGCGTAACAGCGGCAGCTACCTATCTCCAGACCAAGAATGAGATTGTCGACGCAAATTTCATGGTTCCCACCATTTCCGAAGTTGAGCCATGCGACAAACTGGAGAAAGTCGGGGAAATTATGAGTATTGTCGGGAACGTTGTGATTGTGAGGGGTCTCCCCGCGGATCCTGTGAACTCCTTGTCCAAGTACGCTCTTGATGCCGAGTCCTTGCTTGTATTTGAAGACCGAAAGGTTCTTGGATACGTGAGTCATGTCGCTTTCTACCAGTCTATGTTGACCCTCAGCTGTGGTGACAGATATACGAGACGTTCGGTCCAACGTCCCAACCACTCTATCAGATTAAATTTAACCACCACTATCCGTTGGACACCGACAAAGTTTGGGTGTCCCGCGAGGTATTCCATGTTCCGCAACGAAGTCACTTTGTATTTGTAGACCAACTCAAAAAATTACGTGGTAGCGACGCCAGTAATATCCATGACGAAGAACCCGCAGATGACGAGATCGAATTTTCTGACGACGAAAAAGAGGCTGCCTTCAGAGCCCAGCGCAAGAAGAGGTGAGCATAATAACAGTATTCGGGATTCTTGATAACGCGTTGTTCTAGGCGCGGACGTTCGGTATCATCTTCTAGACAATCTACCCCAGCATCGCCTCGGCCCCATATCGACGATACGGCTCAGGACACATATCGTGGCTCCAACCCATATGATGCACATGGCCCTTATGACGATGACTATCATGTCACAGGGCCGTCGCGACCACCACCCATACCATACGACGACCCGTATGCTGACGTTCCCACTTCAGATATTCGTGTAAACCCCATGGAAATGAATGGAGAGTTCAGCGGAGGGCCCGATTGTGAGAGTGGTGGAGACGGCCCTAAGGCGTCCCGCGGGCGTATTTCCAGTCGGGGTACACGTGGAAGGGGAGCCCGAAGCCATCACTTGCGGGGTACCTCAAGGCGAGGATATCGTCACAACTCTGTCGCATCCCAACGAACGTTCAACTCGGATTTGGATCAGTCTTTTCCAGCGGCCTCGCGGATGGCCGAATGTGCGACAGGGTATGGACAAATTGGGGATGCGATTGTGCCTCATCCCCTTGTTCAACCGCCTTCGAATGCTTGGCTTTCTTCCGAGACAACCAATATCCAAGATTACCGACAACCTTTCATCCAGCCACACATCAATCCCAGATTCGCATCTGTCTTTGGACTCAACTTACCATCAGGGTCCATGATTCCATGGGCTTCTCAAAATGCGCACGACCACACGTTTCCCCCATGGACAATGCACGGTAGCGCAGGTTTTGAAGGTGAAGGGGATACATATAGACCGATGTAGTCCAGCATTTACAGAGCGTCGAAATGTATTTACTGGCAAGCACCTCGCTTACAGCACCGTCCAGATTGACAAGCATCATTGGAACGAGACACCAACTTCCAAGGAAACCCTTCGGGCACCGGCCCGGATCAGCAACTTGGAACGCCACAAAAAAGCACATTCTGTGGATTGTACCGGCTAGCATGACCTAAATGCACTTTTTTCGGGTCGCTTAGAGCTCAGCGCTCACCAGCCAATGAAAGGGCCTCAAAATTATCTGTCAGAAAGCCTAATTATATTCTTCTTGTGACTGACTACTAGTATAATCGCGGCAGTTCTGGGACACCGCCATCGGCCCTGCCGACAGCTGGACCATCCACGGTGAGTGGTTATTCTGCAAAGCAATATCATCGAATCTTATGTAGCTGTCAGGCTTGTGGAATGATAGTGTGTCCGTTAGCAGGGATGCACACATCTCGCACTCGTCGATCGCCCCCACCAACAGTTGCGATGGCACATTCGATGAGAATTGTGATCCGTCGCGTGCCAACTACAATATCGCCCAGGTGCGCAACTTCTCTGACATAGGTCCAAGGGAAGCATTGAGGTAACCTCGTCCAGCTTCTCTCAGACCAGGGCGCTACTTCTGCGTTGGACTTCATGCAACAATACTGGTTGAACGCAGATGGTAGCAACGAGGACCTTTTCCGACCATGTGGATGTCTCGTTGATAGCATTCTAGCAAGAATGGTCGACGCATGGCACGTGCTTTAGGTAGAAGCTGCATCGTCTCGTTTCCATATGGTTTCTGAAATCGGGTTCCTGACAGCACGCTTCAGCCTTCCTGCCTCCCATCCGGCAGTGTCCAGGGAGCCGAGGTAGGTTGTTGATAAGCCGGGGATGGCGCACACGGCTGACTTCGTTTCGCGAAGGCTGTGGCATACTGCCAGACAACCGTCGCACTGTTACAGACTCTCCCCACGTTCACCTTCCTTGCGAACGCAGGTATTACGCCTTCCACGATTGCTATCTACACGTTGGCGACTTTGAATGCTGCGCTTAAGGCGGGTTCCGGCGGCGTAAGTACATCTTTATAAAGTGGTGCTTGTATTTGAGATTGTCTCGCCCCAGTTTATTCCTGCCCTCGGCTGCTCGGGCAGTACCCTGAACTCAATTAGTTGGTACTTCAACCTAAAGGGATCAGCCATAGATGGCACGTTTGTTCCCATCGGCGAGTGCATTTATATCCCATTTCAGACCGGGGTGCTGATGATCACCTAGACGCCCCTAGTGCCAGCACTTGTCCACCCACTGGTCTCCGCTACCTCCCCAAATCAGGCTGAATAACGTGCGATAGTCACTGGCAGTTTCGTCAGTTTCATGGTGAAGAGAGCTAGTAGACTAGTTTGCAATGCCAAAGTATTTCGTGTGTTTGTGAGCTGCGTGCTGGCGTGAAGTCATGAAAGACTCCACACAACTGAGCCCGGATCTGACATGTCCCCTCCTACCAACCACCCGTGCCTTCATCTAGATGTTCTGGGCCAGACATTTTCCGTCAAAAAATATGCTCCAGCGGATGAAATACCATCCGATGCTCTCCGTGAACTGAGTGGACCCAAGGCGGCATCGGGGATTATCTCGATCACCCGAACGGCAGAAGAGATTTCCATTGTCTGTGAGGCAGAAAAGGAGGAAGGAGAGTGGAAATGCATCAAGATAGCAGGTCCGATGGAATTTGGTTCATACTTTCGCCTCGCCGCGTTTCCCTGTGTGCTGACTCGGCAATAGAACTGACGGGCGTGATTTGCGCCTTCACAACACCTCTGAAGGATGCTGGAGTCCCGGTATTTGCGATTTCTACTTGGTGAGCAGCTCCCTCGAGTTGCAACCACACCTTCGCTACATGGGAGTCAAGGAATACCGACTATGTGTTGGTGCCAAAGGGGAAAATCACGGACGCTGTCTATGCCCTGAGCGCTGACGGTTGGCTGTTTGTCGAGGGTTCCTCCATGCGACCTTGATGGCAAACGCTGGTGAGCAACGGGATGATTGACGTTTGGCGAAGACTTGTTCTACTGTCGTACCTACTAGTAGTTGTAGCGAAAAGTTAGAGTAGCCATGCTCGTGGGCAGCACAGTCTCTCCATCAACGCAGTCCACAACTTGCATCAGGCGCGACGACGAACCGCCCGCGCTGTGACCTAGTCGCCATCTTCAATCCCGACTCGAACGTTGCACCTCGGCCAACGTTCGCGTTCGTCGTCAGCGTCGTGGAAACGCGACCACTGGGAAGCGCCAGAGACGCCCATGGCGGATGCATCCCATCTAACAACTTCACATCGTCAGAAACGTGTGCTACCGACACGTTCTCGTCGCGGTGGCCCCGGGATAGGAAGCTGTGATGTGGACCTCATGATTTTGGACGCACAAAAACGTCGACGTTCGTACCTCCGGTCTCCTTGTCGTTTCACGCTCATTCTTAATTGCAGTCGACAATGAGCCACTCATTCCTGCCGACACACCTTTCTTGTTGACAACGAATTCCGCGCTCCTCCAGCCCTCGTCAAAGTCGGCGAGCTTCGGGCTCAATACATTCGCCAATCAGCGTTATTTCGACCGGTCTGATGTTATAAAGGCCTATCGGGAGCAACTGAGTATCCAGACTCCCGAGTTTTCCCTATTATCCGAGGACGCAACCGTCGGAGGGCGTTTCAGGCCTCGGTCATCCGGAGAGGTACGCACATTCAGGTTTTGTATGACTTGTAATCATATTCGTTCCAGCAGGATAACGCGGACACCTCCGATGCGGCATATGAGAAACGACATCGGAAGTATGAGCTCTTTGAAAAGCGACAACGGCTGCGCGAGAAGGAGAAGCTGAAACACGAACAGTATAAGCTCAAGGAACGTATCGAACAGCTCCAGCTTGTGGATGGCTCTGCGTTCCTTGGTTTGCCTGCTGCATCATTCTCCCTACCCCCCGCAGCAAACGAAGACAAGTCGGAAGTCAGCTTGTCTGACACCCAGGTCAATGTTACTCCAATTCACGACGAAGGGGAAAGGCGCCGACAAGAAATGCTTGAAGTCGCGTCCATTCTAGAGGAGCGTTACCGAACTCTTCTCCCTTCCGAGAAAAAGCTTGCAGATCTGAAGGGCGCCAACAGATCCAACAGCATGAATCTGCAAGCCTCTGACATGTGTAGTCCGGGAGAGTCCAACTCCACCGGAAGAGAGTTGCCGAGCCAAGTTTCGCCAAACCCCAGTGCCCCGTCAATCATTCTAAAGATCAAGGTCCCGCAAACCCGTTACAAGGGAGTAAGCTCTCCTGGAGCTAAATCAAACTCTATACACACTCCTCCGTCGCCCACGAAGCCATTCTCCAAGGTTTCGTCGGATACATTATCAGTATCTTCTGACCGACCCTACAAACGTTATCGGAGACCACGTGTCGACGAGGCAGAATCTCCTTGTTCCAGTGGCACCCCGGAATATGCAAAGTCTCCGCATTTGACTGCGCTAAAGGCTGAGCCATGTGTACTCATGCAATGGGCTCTCCGTAATCAAGCTGCACCGAACGCGCGCAAAACGCAAAGACATGTGACTGCATTTGGCACCAAAGTCCCACAAAATTTAGAGGAAGTAAGGGACTTCGAGCTTCCGGAGTGGATTAGGCCACGTTCACCGACGATCGTCAGCGATGGGTCCAAAGATCTTAGTGTACCTTCTATCCCATTACCCGACCACCCATCAGCCCCTACATTACACTCTACGTAAATTTCCTCGCATTCGTAGTTTTCGCGTATTTTATGTTTATTTCAGTTACCAACGGTGGAGGAAACCAGGATGAAAGACGTCTAAACCACTATATGGCATGATTTTCAACCAAATGAGAGCCAAGTGGAGCATCAAGAGCCTACTTACCCTGCCTGGTTGTCTTTCCCCGAATCGCTTCCTCGATAACATTCAAAGCACCAGTTTGCGCATTTAAGGGTATGTGCTTGTTTCGGCCAAGAACCAAGCGAGCGTAGGCTATGGGGAGCCGATGCGGATCAGCGTGTCTGCCTGGAAGGTAGCTGGTGTAGTCGCCGGCAAGTTCTCTCTTGGTCTGGAGTCGCAACGAAGTAGCACAGCGAACAGTAGAGGGAGCAAACAGTGCATTCAGGTCGGTCCTGGGTCTCATCTCATGCTGCTTTGGAGGCTCGGACCACATGCGTTTCTTGCGGGGCAGTGATTTGAGGTCATCGGGTTGGTCCACATTGTGGATGTCAAGTTCTCGAACATCTGTGAACCATTTCTCAGCTGCATGATCCCTTTTCTGCGCAGACCGAGCTGAGATGAAAGAAGTAGCCCGAGGACGTGGTGTTCTGTGTACAGCAGCCGCAACTTCAACGTGTCCATTAGGATTCTTTTGTTCTGTGTCAGAGTTGCGACGGATCCTTGACTGTGGCCTGTCGCTTAAGCCTAGAGGGAAGAAATAGGTCAATGAGGATGGACCATTATGAAGTGCATTCATTCGAGGCATACGCGATAGTATTGAAGATGGCTTGCGCGCATTCTCGGCATTGCGGCCAGGTGTCATTGCCGTCGTTTTCACGGCTGCGGTTTTTGATGTCAGTACAGTTGGGAGGGTCTGACAGAACATACACAAACGCAGGCCATCCGTTGAGCTTTGGCTAAGCTGTGAAGCAAACCGTATTGAGCGCCATGGACGTGTCGAGGGTATTACACGGTGTTGCAGCATGGCAAGTGGCAAAACTGCAAATGACCTGGACCACTTTGGGACATGTCGCTTTTCTTATGCATCCCATATTGGCCCACCTCATTATCAGCTTCGTGCTGCTTTTAATACTCTTCCCCGTATTCACTTCACAGGTATTCATCGTATGGCCTTGGTACGGTCGCGAATGGTCCGTCGAGCTCATCACGCTGCTCGTGCCATTCAAGTAAGCCGTTTCCTTGCCTACTCGACTTTGGCATGACATGTCGTGTAGTGTACTGGCGCTCATGTTGCTGTGGAACTACTACCTATGCATATTCACTGACCCTGGTCGGGTACCCGATGGATGGGTTAGATTGATTGCTTCCCTCTCTCAATCGTCTGACATCAGGTCCAGGAGCCCGACTTTCTTGCAGGAGAGGGATATGAAGTCAAGAAGCTCACGGGAGGCCCCAGATACTGTCGGAATTGTGAAAAATACAAACCCCCGAGGTCGCATCATTGTAGACAGTGCAATCGGTTGGTCAATATGTTCCCATGGATTGGACATTTCTGACTTACCCGTCTAGATGCGTGCTTCGGATGGGTTCGTATTGTTTTATGGCTGATGTCCTCCCTTCCTTATTGCCCCGATTCAGATCACCACTGCCCTTGGGTGAACAATTGCATTGGTCACTTCAACTACGGTCATTTTCTTCGTTTTTTGTTCTACGTGGATGTCACATGCTCCTACCACCTGTTTATGGTAACGCGGAGGGTCATGGCTACATTGAGCAGGAGATACTACGTGAGTCCTCTCACAATTAAGACCTCTCCCTGTTGATTCGGTCTAGGATGATCCGTCTCCTTTCGAGTTCTTCTGCATTATCATGAACTACGTATTCGTGGTCCCGGTCATCCTTGCCGTTGGTGCTTTTAGGTTTGTTTTCGTCTGCCGCGATAACCTCAAACTGATAGTGCGTATGTAGCATATATCATTTCCATAACTTGACAAGTAACGCCACCACAATTGAAGGATGGGAGAAGGACAAGGCAGCTACACTTAAACGCAATGGCAAGATACAAGAGGTGGGTTGTTTATATTTGAATGTCCTGCAACAACTCATTCCACTGTCAGGTCAAGTTTCCCTACGTATGTGACTAGAATTCCCAGCAAAAGGTCGCTGACTTTTGGATAGGATTTAGGAGTCTGGAAGAACATGGTTTCTGTTCTAGGCAGCAATTCACTTCTTTGGTGTTGCCCCACAGTCCCTGGCGGGACTGGCCTGAAGTTCCAGCTGTCAATCGGAATTGGTGAGTGATATGAAGTTTCCGCATCGTACCGGGTACTGGGGGACAGGAGCCTTGTCTTCGCCCCCGTTAGTATCTGCGGTGTCTTGTATCCCATGACAGGGAATTGATACCCGTCTTGCCTGTCATCTCAGACCATGATGTTGAGGGATGGCCACCAAGGGATCCGGCTCTAGAGCACCAAAAACCCTTCGAGCTCCCTGATAGCCCATGGACGTATGAAAACGGTGATTTCAATCCCGCGCTTCGCCCCTCCAACGCACGCCCGCGGCCTATCGACGAACGTTCGTCTACTCGAGCTTATACATCGGCACTCCCACCCTACCATCCAGACTTCGACCACGATGCCTACCCACTCCAATCTCACCCTGCAGAGAATGACACAGACCCCGATGAAGAGTACGAGGGGCTGAGGGTACGACGTGGGTCGGAAGGCTACGAAGTCCGTCCCATAAATAGAGAGGACATGCTCAGGGAGTACATACAGAGCGAGGTCGAGAGGACAGGAAGATATCAGGTGTACCAGGCTGAGGACGCGGAGTATGCTGATGAATCGGACTCCAGAGATGAGACTATCGTGGTATCTGATGATGACAGACCGCTGGGTCTTAGGAATTGAGATCTTTTTATCCTGCTTTCCCCTTCACGACTAAGGATATTTATTGGACAGTGGAATCACTATAGTGTCTTGATAGAGTAAAAGTTACAATGAAGGGATACACCATTAAGTAATAAGCGATTAGATACCTGGACGAAGGAGAAGGATTATAATGATCAGAAGATATCCAATCAAGTGGTGGCCACTCTTTCCAGGTACACTTTCCAGATATGACCTCCCTTCTCCCCCACTTCTAAGACGTTCGTACCGCTCTGCAATTCCGTATCCCAAACCCCCTCCTGCTCGGGTTTCTCACCGACAGGTTTGCCATTCAACACAACCTGAATGCTATCGCGTGATGGGGTGGCCGCCTTCGAAGTCTTCTTTCCTGCGGGGTCCGATTTCTTTGTTGTTACTATTTTAGCCTTAACCTTCGAGTTCTTGGGTGGGCGACCACGACCACGTTTCTTGGGTAACGGTTCCTCTTCCTCTTCCTCCTCAAGATCATGGTCGTCGGCGTCTTCATCGCTACTATCTCGGTCCTCCTCAGCAAGGAATTTGATATCTGCAATAGACAGAGATATCTCGCCATGGCCAAGCTTCATAGCCCATGACTTGACACCGTCACGATGGTCCAGCCAGAAGGATCTTCCCCGAGGCTTCACGATGATGAAAACCTCCTTCAGGGGCCTGTGGCCACTAAGTGATGGTGCAGGGGATCTCGAGACAGAGTGTGCGTTGCGAAGTTGATTGATTGGTGCTGCAGTCGGAACTGTGGATGCCGAGGGTTTGGGAGCGGCGATGGGCTGAGCTGCTGGATGGTATGTTGCGTTGGGATAGTGCGTATATTGTGTAGTGGATGAATACTGGGGTCGTTGTTGAACGGCAACTTGAGAAGGTGCATTAACTTTTGACGATGACACAGCTGCTGGAGTAGCAGGAACAGGAGCAGGGGTTGGTACGCGCGACGATTCGGTTGGAGCAAAAGTTGCTGAAACAGGGGTCGGAGTAGGAGTAGGCTTTGGCGCGACCACGGGAACTCCACCTGTAGATGTGACAGTCGGATTTGAGGTTGTTTTGGGCGACGACTCGAGCGCCTGGACGGGACTCTTGACGGCGGTACCAGAACCGGGTAATCGGAAAGTCAAGGAACTTGCGGCGTGGTCCTGTATAGGCTTCGTACCCAAGCTATCCGCTGACAACTGCGGAGCAGTCGTTGCGGCGGACGACGCACCCGGGACTTTTAGCTTGATTTTACCTGGCGTTTTCGCATACTTGGGGAGGGCAAAAGGCGGTGGCAGATCAGACATGAGTTGACGGAAGTAGTCCTATGACGGGTGTGAGTGTTGTGACAGTACAATAAAAAGCTAACCAACCCGGAGAGTACTGGCGTCCTCCCATATTTGGCTATGATCCTGGTTGAATTCGAGGGCGTTTGAGAATACTAGTTCGACCTCGTTGGCGAACTCCTCGGAAGTAGTATATTCCTTGCGTTTCAACCGTTTCTGTGTAAAAAGTAAGTGCAACTTCGCACGAGTGTGTGTAAAGACATACGAAGATGTACTCGAGACACATCGGTCGTTTGATTTGCTTGTAGTATGACGGATAATCCTTCTTAGATGGCATCTCCATGAAAACGTCAGAAAGGACGCGATGTCTAGAAGCATCGAACTAAGCGGAACTAAGTGAATAAAGACACACGACTCACGTCTCCTCGTCTGTTTTCTCCACAAGCTTTTGAAGCCTTGATTTGAGTAGCCGGTTCATATTCGGTGGCTTGTTCTTCTTCTTGTCATCATCACCTTCACCCTCCGCTTTCTCCTCACCATTTTCATCATGGTCACTGCTTTTCTTGACTTTCTTGCCGGTTAATTTGGTGTACTCCTTGTTAGCGAGTTTCTGTAGGTGTAAAAGGGAAGTGAGTGGTGAAGATACAAGTAAATATCAAAGTACTGACGAGCAAGAACTTGGCATCTAACCAGATTGGACTATCCTTCATATTGTATCGTTTGGCGTTGGTAAAGCACAACTCGAAGTCCTGCCGAACATCGTCGAGGGAAGGATACTGGTCTTCATCTATTTTTTTCTTAATGTCGTCTAGGCAGATGGGATGTGTGATGACGTTGTAGTAGTCAGGATAATGGCGTTTGGAGGGTAGTCGCAAAAAAGCTGGAGAGCATATGTTACCTCTGAAATGTGTTTATCAGCCATTTGTAGAACTGTCAGAAAAGAAAACGGGCAAAGCGGCGCGCAAGCATGGTTTGTAACGTACTCTTTATTGACTGCATCCTTGACCGTCTGCCACAACTTGGTTGCTTGGTCCTTCAATACACCTGCACCGATGTTGCTGCCCTCGGTATCCAGAATAACTGCATCACCGCTGCTGGCGTTTGCTGTCGCGGATGGTTGAACTGGTGGGACCGTCGCCTCCGGGGGCGCGGGGAGTTCTTTGCGTCGCTTCATTCGAGGGCTGTCCAGGTCGACTTCTCCAGCTAACGCCTCCAACTCTCTCTTCATCGCCATTCGAAAGGTATCGTCCTTTTTTTTTCCGGTGCTCTCAAGTGAATATTCCTGGCGTTGGAGGCGACGACGGCGAAATGCCCTTTATCTTGAAAGCGCTCCAGCCACGCTCTGTCGATTGACACGGGCGCAGGTCACGTGACGGTTCTAGCCACGGAGGTTGGAGAGGGATCACCAAGTACTCTCTACAGTGACACGAGCGCCATTAGGTTAAATCACCTGCCTCCATCGCACAGAACATGTCCACGAAATCTCTCACTTTCCTGATAGCCTCCTCGTCAGTCCTCCATATGCTCCATTCTCCCATCCCCATCCCGTCAGGTCTGTATGCAGAACAACCATCCACCCATTTACCGCCGCTCAGGTGGATTTCCCTTAGTCCGTGCGATAGGAGAGCTTTGCACAATATTGGAATGGTCGATATGTTAATCCCAGAGCCAGGGAGAATCCCCATAGACAAAAGGCTAGCAGAGTCGAACATCCATGCCAAGGCTTCGAGGGCTTCCGGAGAGGTTGCATGTCTACACTGACCACTTGCGGTGAAACGAATTTAATCTCCAGGAGGCTGCGCTGCCTTGATGAACGGCGTCACCTTGTCAATACCCTCGTGATTCCAGTCATCTTGGACAACGTCTTCCATGCTTTGATGCGTGCGTGAGCCGTCCAAGTATCTTCATTTAGAATATGAAGACGTACCATTCTTCAGGTCACTGGTCATATCAAAAGCGCGATGGAAACAAACTACATTCCAAGGATAGCCTCGAATGGTAGCAGAGCAGAACAACTCACCTTCTAAGGGTCTTGCCGCTGCAATAAATCTGTCTAAAAGTCAATGTGATGTCCACTTTGCAAAAATATGCCGATACCCACTTTCTGACCAGGCTTTCATCTACATCACCGGCGACAGTGAGTGCGCCAAAAACGACGCCCTGCACACCATACTGCTTGAACACAGAAATGTCTTGGAGCATGACATTCACTTCTTCTTCGCTGTACACGAAGTCCCCTGTGCGAGGTCTGACCATTGCCTTGCCGTGATGGTTATCACTCGACTATGGATCTCGAATGATACGTACCATTATGGGAACATTCGGGACAGCCTTCTTTACAGATTGGAGTAATCCGATACTTGGCGTAGCTCCCCCGCCATAGCCCAGATTACTACATAGCTCAAGGCGGTCTGCTCCTCCCCGGACAGCACTGTGGAAAGTTGATTAGTTGAACAGATAACGAGATTGCGCTAAAAGCACTAACGCCACCGCCGATTCGACCGAATCCACACATACTTCGATAATTAGCTTCCAAGGTCGCTGGTGAATTACATCAACCATTCCCCGCAGCGTAGGTTGATCTTTGGTGTGAACGAAGTTCTGATTGAGTCACTTCCGAGAATGGCAGTCTCGTCGTTGCAGGTGAAACGCGGTGAATACGAAAGTACATCACTACGTAATTGCTCAGCTCAACATCAGGAAACCAACAGCCGACGAAACCAATATTACCACGTGTTACTGAGCTACCATTTACTACCAGTCGTTACCAGTGAAAGATCTCTTAAGGATTACGAATTTTTCGTACGTTAGTCGGCATCTCCGATCTATTCCGTCACCAGCTTTATCAAGGCTGGTGAGTCAAATCTAATATCGCAGGCCGTATCAAAAAACATGTAGATCATTATCAGTGCATGCATCATAAGTTCACGTGACAATGTATCTATACACCTAGCTATGAATCGTGATGCCGGACCAGGAACGAGGGGTTAGCAAGTCAAGTCACTGATAACTCAAGATGGCATGAAAGGTTTCCTTCTCTGCGAAGCTATTGACATAGAACTCGTTGCCCACATCCAAGCAATTGTCACTCGTCATGTTGATTGGGGCCTGTGCACCGAACTTTGGAACAAGCTGGACCACTTGCCGCACATGGTCAAGAGGAATGATGTCCCCAAGAGGCCGGCCATTGGATCGAAGCCGACGTTGGACGACAAACATTTCGAGTCTTGGGGCAGGACAAACTACGTGGGTATTGTTCACAATTGTGTAAAGCGTGTTTGAGAAGTTGAAGAATTCAACATAAAGGAGAGGAGTGAGTTCGGGGACAACGACGGGCTGGAAGATGAGCCGAGCTTGGGCTATAAGGTATCCTGTCATTCGAGTCAGCTGAGTAGTTCACCATTCGGCAAGTTGCAAGTAGAACTCACGCTCCGCCTGCGGATCGGCTGAAAGCAAATCGCCACTTTCGTGTGCAATCAACACCGTATTTGCACGACCGAACGGTAAGGTGGGGCTAGGTGGGGCTGCTTGGACCGTTTGAGCAGGCACAACTACTTGTGGATCATGCACCGAACGTTGCTGAATTCGGAACTTCTCCCAGATATTCACCATCTTGAAGGTAAGATCACAGCGAGGAAGGGAGATACGGCGACCGTTCCGATCATTGTAGGAACGATTAGAGAAGTGATCCCCAAGCGCAGGGCGAAAATCATCCAAATGAAACAGGGTAGCGGCTTGTTCAACGGAATAGTTTGAATGGTGGGGTCGAAGCGTAAGAAGAAGAGCGGTGGAATTGGAGGGTGAAATGCGGGAACGGGGATTGTCGAAAATGGACCGCAGCGGGCGTATGTGGCTAAAGGGACGTTCAGTAGAGGAGATGCTTGAAACCCAAGTCGCTTCAGGGTAATGGGCTGCCATCAGATTGGCCTCTTTCATCATTACAACTGAATTGAGTAATGACGCGCCAGCGGACTTGAGAGTAATGAAGAACTGGAAAAAGTGTTGTTTTTCTTGACGATCGAGAAATCGGCAACATTGGTTATGAAAGTCTCGACGATTCGATAGGCGGTAAGGAGTCTTAACATGAGTGATGTGACACTGTTCAGTAATATCGCTGCTCCATTGATAGGGAGCGCCCATCTCCCGTATGCTCCGTTCGATGTGCAGAGCCAATTCAAGTTTTGGAATCTGGAAATGATTGAGAGGGCCGTTCTTCCCAAGGCGGCCGCCAGCGCTCAGGATGCTAGCTTTATAGTGATGGAACTCCCGGAGGGCTTCTTTGAGTGCATGGATGGTCTCGTCGAAATGGAGGAGGCTTTGTGCCAGAAAAATGAATTCTGTAATTGCGCGGAGGGCACAGAGCACATCGTCAGGTAAGGCTCCAGCTGCTACAGCTGGCAGCAGCTTCTCCAAGTCACGGTGCTCTCGCCCGGTGCATTGCTTCAGCATGGAGACACCATTTGACCAATGCCTAGTTCCGGTTCTTGGCTGAAGGGCTGCGAGCCTACGATCGAGTTCCTTCCCCCCTATAATATTGATTACCCATCTTAAGCAGTGGTCGAAATAAAACTTATGCCATTGATGGAGCGCGTCAGGGGTGAGAAAGGACGATGGGCATGCATTGCCCCATTTCTTCCAGAACGGATCCACAACACCATTCAAGCGCAGCGCAAGGCAAACCTTATGGAACACGGTGATGTCGCATGGGTCGCAAGCTGCTATGGCTTCCTCTATTGCCTGGAGTGTGTGGTGACGGGTGCGGCAGGGTAGTGCTGTGGGTTGGCCGAAGTGTTCGGCTGTTGCAAGCGAGAGAGGGGAGTGTTGAGAATCCTGGTATTTCATATTCAGTTTCTATTCCTGATACCAGATTCTAGAGCGGTCTATGACCTTATCTTTACACTATTCATATTACTCATCACCAGATAAGCTATCTCTTATCTGTGGTCTTACTCATATGTCATTTGACATGCTTATCGCTATCATGACACATGTAACGCTTATCAGCCAATGGCTGATATCACTCTTATCTCTTATCATACTATACAGTACTGATATTAGAGTTCAGTAT
>JBBPSD010000446.1:0-24524 GCA_038093415.1 Xerocomellus chrysenteron | reverse complement strand
CAAGCGCAGTCGCGGCGGCTGCGCCGCCGGCTAGGTACGTCCAGGGGATGACAGAGGCGACAACACCTACACCATTTTCGTGAACGAAGGACATTGGACAGATGGGTAACGCGGGAATGTTAGTATGGTCGATGGTGACTGGTGACCCCTATCTCGGGCTTGATGATGCGTTCTTGATGGCAAGTTCGAGTACCTCTTCCCAAGGCCATGCTATATATACGAAACGATTGATTTAACCACGCATACCGAAGCATGTTCGTATGTGCGACCGCATCGGATGCTGAGTGAGCTTGAGCCGCAGAGCGGGACATTGGACGACTTCTTTCCCTCTGGGAGGATGAAGCACAACGGTGATAGCAGGGTCATGACAAATCACGCCTACGTACACTCATTACGCCGTCGTCCGCGGCACGCGGTCGCAAGTAGCAAAATGCCCTACCAGAAGTCAGCAAGTAAGCGCAGCCAGCGCCCTTCCCTCCCCAATACGCACAAAAATTATACATTGAAATAAAGCAAACTAGAAAGAAAATCATTACAACAATTATCGCACATACTAGCACTAAATCCAGCACCAGGACTGGGACTGGAACTATGCAGGCGGCGGTGGCGGTGGGGGAATTCCATCCGACGGTGCAGGAGGTCCCCCTGGTGCACCCGGTGCACCACCAGCCCCATACCCCTGCTGAGCATAGTACTGACTGTACTGTTGTTGCTGACTCGCCGCCCATTCTTTAAACTGTGACGAATTGACGTCATACCCAAACTGTGCCCTAGAATTTGAAGACAAGGCGTGTGAGACAAGGTAACAGCGGGTGAACAGACTGGCAAGGGATCAATGAACGGGGGGATCAAGACGTACCAGTAGGCAGAGTATGCGTCCGCGGAGGAATCAGCCCCAGGGGCAAGTGGAGGTGCACTTCCACCTGGAGGTGGTGGGGGTTGTTCGCCGGGCGGTGGCGGTGGAGGTGCATTATCGGGAGGTGGAGGCGCAGAACCATATCCACCCTGTGTGTACACAAAAGCAGCGTTGTTGAGCATCGAGCTGCCTACCTAGATGAGTGAGGGTAGTTGGACGTACCGACATGGCACTGTATTGAGCATACTGTATCTGCGCATGGTGGAGTTCCATTTGCTGCTGTGAGAGGGCCGCTTGGGCTTTTCCGTGCTCTGCACGTACGACCTCGAGGAGATCTTCGGTCAGTACTTTGGCACGAGCGACTTGACCTTCCTCTGGCCCACTGAAGCATTGTGAGCAGGTTGGTTGGTCAGTCCGCAAGGTCGGATGGATAAACATACGTGATGTGTATATGCATCGGTTCCTCCGACTCTTTTCCAGTTTCTTGCTCCACGAACCCTGAGCCAAGACCCTTGATCTGAACGCGCGTGCCCGTCTCTTGTTGAATATATTTCACAAAGACACCCTACAACATATTCAGCACGAGCATCCTCCAGCGCTCGGACACCATTACCTGTGGTCCGACAACCTTGGCGCGAACATTGAAATTTCGGATCGTCTCCAGGCCGACTGGGAGTTTTTCTTCCGGCCATTTCCGCTAGACGATGGTCAGTCACGCACTCATACGACGATGCTGGTCTACCTTGTCGCGTAGTCGGTCTTTTTTGTCTTCGACGAGTGGTCCAAGGTCCATGGAGATCAAGTCGTTTACCTTGTCGATGGCTTTTTGAAGGGTGTCTCTCGAGGATGCGGAGAGGTGGAGGTATAGAGGGGGGTCCTTTTCCGTTGCCTTGGATCGATCTGGGTACCAGACGCCCTTGGTGCTCACCGATGCACCCGTGTCCTCGTTTATCTGTCCCAACCACCGTTCAATCCACCAATACACAATAACTCCACCCAGACAAAAAAACGACACCAAGAATAAAGCCAAAAAAATGTGAGAACATACCTCTGACTGCGTCGAACCCTTGGTCAACACATACCGATTCCGAACGTCGTTGATATCGATGTCATGCGTAAACTCGGCATCATGCGGGTCCCGCTGCCCAATCTGTATGCTCCCAGGGACAGACCCGCCCGCACTGAACTGAGCGGCGATTTTTGCAGCGATGGCAGCGGCCGCGGCAGCTGCTTCGGAAGCCGATTTTACCTCGTCGGTTTTGGTCGCCTTGGAAGGTAGCTCATTCTCTGCATGTACGTCTGGTGCGGCTTGGTCCCACTTGCGTTTCGACGACATTTTGGCGTGGTGCAGAAGTAGTGTCTTGGTGTCTTCACTTTGACTACTCAACTGAAGGGTTGTGACACGTGTCACCGTGTCGTGACGGTTACAGTAAAGTTCGAAGTCAGCGGCGTTCAAATGTCTATAACGGGCAATTGCCCTTTTTGCAATTCAGGGGGAGATAAACCAGCAGCAGTAGCGTTTCGCGCCACACCATTTTTGATGCACGCCTCCAAGCGTCCACGCGCTTCTCCCAGATTATCAGACGCGCCATCGCCACACACGACCTCGTCCACAAACGAGATCCAAGCACATCGTCAAGCACGAGACAGAAATCAAGATCAAGATCAAGAATTGGCACCGATGTTCAAGTCCTCTCGGACGTCCGACGCACATGCCCGCGACTTGCTGTGCACGCTACCCCCCACCTGCAATCCGCCACTCAACATACCCACCCCGATCGCCAACTCACGCGATCTTGAGATTCACTACGGGAAATATCACGCGCACGTGTGTGAGCAACGAGGGTGTGGGTGTGTCTTTCCAGATGCGCGGCTCCTGGAGTTGGTGAGGATGTCGATCTGTCCGAGGCATCGTCGTGGGTGCTTTGTTCACTGACGTTTACATATTTTGCTGGTTGCCGACAGCATCAGACGGAGTGTCATGACCCACTTGCTGCGGTGCGGAAAGAGAGGGGAGAAAAGATTGTGCGTATTCCTGTCGATCCGTCGCAATCGAGGCACTTAGGCAGGGGGCAGTTTGCTTGCCATCTATCTTCGTGCCCACGTCTGTTCTCGACACCTAAAGCACGAAGGTTACATCTCATTCAAGCACATTCATACCCAAAGGAATATTTCTTTGCCGTTACCAACAAGGGGGTCGGTGGTCTCCTGAAGAGGTGGGGAGATGGAGCGAGCATGATACGGGGAACATGGAAGCCGAGGGAGAATGATAAAGGACAAGAGACCAAGGGAAAGGGAAATATGGAAGTAGACTCTGCCTCTGACACTGAGGAAGAAGATGCCGAGGAGGAAGAGGAGGAGGAGGACGGAGATGGAGAAGACCGTGATGAGGAGGAGGGGGGTAAAGAAACTCCCAAGGCACGGTACAACGATGGAAGCAACACTAGATCACCAGCGGTTTCCCCAAAACCGCCATCCCCTCAACAATCGAGCGCACGCCCATCTTCGTTGTCGTACGGAGGAGTGGACGACCTCGCACAGTCGATGAGCTCACTCTCGTTGGTACCACCAGCAATTCGGTTTGGACGCGGCGGGAAAGGTGGAGGATTCATGCATCCCGAACTACATAATCCTCAAGTGACGAGGGGAAATTTTGGTCCGAGAGGAAGAGGAAGAGCTAGGATCGCCACAAATGTCCACCCACATACAGGACATGCCCGTGGAGGTGGGCATCCACGGGGTTTTCCTCCTCGCGGGACAGCCAGGGGTGGTGTTATCCCTCTTCAAGGCGGCGGGAAGGGAAGGGGCAGTGAGTGATGAAAAACGATACACTCGGCAACCTAGGGGAATCTGGCCAACAAGGGCGTGAGAGGTGGATGTGTATAATGTAATCTGGCGGATTTGAAACACGAGTCGATTCAGCTACCTGGGCTAATGCCTGGCCATACACCGAGGGCGTGACGGATGGATGCGGGTTAAAGCATGAGATTCGGGCAGTGCCGAAAGACGGACTCACATTCGAAGTCCTCGAGGGAAAGCGACTTTCTATAGTTACCCAAACGGGTACCAAGGGTTTCACAAACACTGCACCAATGGACGGCGCTTTCGTTTCCATTTATCGGCCAGATTCCTGAGAGTACGCGGTCTCAATGGTGTAAGAAGCGAGTCATGCATACCGTCGTGCGAGAGGTTTCCTGTCGATGAAACAAACACAATGCTAACAAGCTGCGGCGTGAGGCTAGTCTTTTGTTTCGATCTTGGGTGGTGGTATCCGCAAGGCTGGTTCTCACAGAGGACCCGTTGGTCCAGGCATGTTCAATAGTGTTCCGTAAAAGGCAATTGTTGTGTGGGCAACGAACAATGATTTTCTTGTTTGTGGGTGCCAGCTTTGGACCCTTGTCTATTCTGTTCAATTGTCCGCTGACCCTTCTTAAGTTCCGTCCCTTCACTGGCCATATCTCACAGTTGAGCTAGCCTCGCCCGGAATTTTCCCTCTTGCTTTCTGAATCTCAACCTTCCAAACTCACTCATTCTTTGATGGACGTCTCGGATCACCCCGCAATGGCGCTGCACTTCCAATCCGCTATTAAGACCGAGTCCTACCCCTTCCTCGCTCACCCGCCTCCCCAGAAACAGCGTCCCTTCCAGCCTCTGCCTTCCCCGCCGTCTTCCCGCCCAGAGTCTGTCCCCGCCCAAGCCAATCGCGGACCCCGCCGCAGGTCCAGCACTTCCCCCGCGATCGCCGCCTGGGCTGCTCACGTGCAACCTGGTTCTCCCCCCTCCCCCCGCTCTCCGCACCGCCGTCCTTCCCTCCGCAAGGGCCGCCGCCCATCGGTTGCCTCCATCCGCACCTCCGCATCTTTCCACCACACCGCGCCCACGCCGACCACTGCCTACGTGGTCACCCCCTCCGTTCGTGACTTCAAGGCCGATCTTACCTCGGTCGGCTACACCTCTGTCTTCCTCCAACTCCCCAACACCCCCATTTCTGCCACGCTCCCGTTCTTTATCAAATCCCCGCTTCCGAACGCTGCCAAGAACATTCCCATCCCACCCGTCCCTTTTCCTACCTGCAAACCTCGCGGTTTCACTCGCTTCCGTTCGCTCTCCGTCCTTCGATCACGAGGCAGGTCCAAATCCGCCTGTCCCGACTCCCCTACCAAAATGAAGGCCAAAGCTGCCGCTGCTTCCGCCGCCATCGTCAAGCGCAAGAAAGCCAAATATGCCATGCGTCCACCCCCTCTCTGTAATGAGCTGGCTCTCATGCAGTTCACTGACGGTGGCAGCATGGATAACAATATCAAGCGTATCGTAGAAGCCCAGGCCAAGGCTACAGGCGCTGTCGGTCTTACCGACGTCCACCGCAACGGCGAAGGCGGTATCTGGTGGGACCAGGATGAGGAGTGGGAATATGCCCACCTCCTTGCAGAGGACGATAGATCTCGCCCTCATGCTACAGGTGATCTCCAATGGGTCACCTTTGGCAACATGTCGCCTTCAACGGCGGGTGTGCCCGGTGAGGAACGACGCGGTAGTGTGTCAACCCGGGATTCTGATCTGGATCCAAAGTATGCTGTTCAACCCACCGATTTACTTGACGGGGACGATCCCGCGCTGTTTGGCAGTGCTGTCGTACCCCCTACGATGCCTAAACCTACTGTATCTGTCCTCTCCCTCCCTTCTCGACCACGTCGCGCAGCCCAGCACCTCCGAAAGCCCGACTTTTTAGTCGACGTGGCATTTTCGCGGCTCCATACTTCCCCAAAGACCCCCAAATTCCCGAATTCGTCCGGTGTGGGTGCGGGGATCTTGAAGCCCAAGGGAAAAGCCAGGAGACGACCCACACCGCTCAAGCTCTCTCCGTCGGGTCTGGCATGCAAACGGCCGACGAATTCGCCAATCGATGTGGACAAGGTCCGGAAGGACTTTATCGGGGCTAGTTTTGAGCCTGTGAGTTCGGTCCCAATGACCCCAGCTACGCCCGCGATGACTGTGTCCGCGACAAAGCGGGTGGACGCGCGCGCGCGACTCGTCGGAAGCAGTCGGGCGATCAACATGGCGTGGCGGACTGTCAACGACGATTTAACAAGTTTGGGGATGAAGAGGAAACCATCCATGTTGAACATGAAGGGACTCTTCCGGTTGGCGAGAAAGGAAGACGTGATGTGTTAGGCGAGCCCGTCTTTCTTTGTTGTAGTCGGTTTCTGACTAGAATGTGTAGACTTTGTGTATCCCTCGTTTCCTCTCTGCTGTCGGACGTTTGTATTTTTAGCATTGTTTTCTTGGATTCGTTGTTCATTATGTGTAGCCATAGTTATGATCGTCGATCCTTATGCTGGATTGAATTGGGTACTAAATGTACTGTTAGATTTACCGTTATGCCTTGCATTCTATTGCAATATGTCATCCCCGAGAGTTCAATTGAATCTTCGTTGTTTCAATAGGCGCATCTTCTCGGGCCACTAGTAGGTCACTTGGGAATTAAACTGAGCTCTGGGGCTTTCTACTCGACGACTCTTTAGAGTTGGCTGACCTGACAACTTTATTTAACCCAATAGAACCGGCCGGTCACCAGATGAGCTTAGTTTAGACTGACACCAGAAGTCACTTGCACGGGTCGGGTCCTGCCGTCACCGTCGGGCTGAAACACGCAAGTACTGGTAGTAACCAATCCGAGTCGTCGGCATCAGTCAGGCTGACTCCTAGATTTTGTTTCAAGCGTCACACCTAGTACAAAAAACTTTGGGCCTGTCCGAGTTCGTGCCATCATGATCTTGTCCCAGGGTGGGCCCAGGCGGCGCTCCGAGGTGACCCATTCTTGCCCAAAGTTTTCGTTTTTCTTCTGCCAGCTTTTCGCCTGCACGCGGCTCACTACTTGCCCGGCACGATTCGGAGACTCTGAAGGTCAGAAGATCCCTTCGTTTGCGCGCGGAATTTCATTTGCCAGTGGCGCCGCCATGCACTGTGACATACCCTGGCCTTCCCCTCAGCTCACTCGGTCCTCTCCAAGATGTTTTGCCTTAATCCAGATTACACTATCCAGTCTATCCTCGTGCAGTTTCCTTTCTCGAAATCACAGTACATAAAACCTTTCGTTTCCTTCCTTGGGAAGCACAATTGTGGCGAACTCACGCAGGTGGATATTGGTAGGCGGAATTTATTCGTGAATATGGCCGGTATGGGTCGGGTTCTTTACCACTGGCATAACCTGTCATAACTTATCCGGTCGTGTCCGAGGTTATGATCCGCTGGGCGGTCGGCATATATGAACTGCCGGTTGTCGTGGTTTTCAATGCCCTTGTCCGTTCCTACCAGCTGGAGCACCAGTACGAGTCATGACAGTCAACCCACCCGTTTCACTATATGGACCGACATATGCATCGTCAGTGTACTTTGCTACTGTCATGTCGACTTGCTTCTACGGCGTCACATGCATGCAAACGTGGGTTTCGAAGTGTATTGCGGTGGTGAAGCAACTCATTCTTGTCATTCGTGCAGATACTTTTATTATGTCCAGTATGGCCCCCTTTACTTGTTTTCTTTCGTCAGCGTACTAGTATACGTCTTCGTTCTAGTTACCCGAACGACTCCCCGCGCACAAAGAGCTTTGTAAGTCAAGTTATGAACATGCCCAGCGTCGTAATGTAACGTCCTTCCCAGGCAGCAGCTGTATGGTAAAGCTTCTCGTGCTTTGGTTTGTTACGTTCCTAACGCTTCGCGATAGGGCATTCAATACGACTCATGAAGCCCTGATTATTTCAGGCGGTTCGTGTTCGACACGCACAGCACTCACACCTCTCGTTTACCTCACGTCCCACATAGCGTACAAATACATCATGGCTGGCCTGGTAAACCCACTTTTATTCTTGAACGGGATTCCGTGAGTCAATGCTTTCAGAATCCCATTTTTCGCGCCTTGATATGCTCCTCAGTGAATTCATCGTAAGTTCTGTCCTTGACATCCTTGGAAGCTCTACCGACAAGTAGTAGTTACAGATACTATTCACGGTACCGTCTATCTTCTGTGTTTGGAACGATGGGACTCATATCATCCAGGCCCTGGTTGCAGTAGCTACACAAGGCTTTTTCGTCTATCGAATCTACATTTGTACGTCTGACTTCCGGGTCCTTTTCGCATTTACTCACAGCCACTCAGTCAGCGACAAGAAAATTATGACACCCCTCATATGGGTAGGGAGTCTATACCAACAACAAATTCGTCGCTTAAACCCTGTGGTGTAGGTCCCCTTAGCGATCTACCAGCTTGGTAAGAATTTATGGACTTTCAGGGGACGAAAGTCTAACAGGATTCATTCTGAATATCAGTGTCTGCTCTCAGTAGGCTATCATTAGTTGCATTCATACCAGTGAACGCTGATCATTACATTCTCAGTTTTTGTGACGACGGCGCTCTATAGTTCGGATGGGTTCGTTCGTTTCGTTGTACACTGCGGTTTGCCCGTATATGTTCACCATCCACTTCTAGCGTACATGTTGTTCAGCTCCTTGAGCTCGGTGACCGTTTCTTCACGGTAGGTATATGTTTCACGTTCCAAGTCAACAACCTCAGTATCGGGCGGACAGGATATAGGCACTTCATCCCTCTCTGTCGCTGCCGGGGTAGATATCTTGATCGCCGTTTTCTTGACTTTCTTGCTTGTCCGCAAGCGGACCACCACTGCATTCTCAAGGTAAGTGCGCGGTGCGAATGCGCCAAGTCGCCCAAAAAAACACATCTGAATGTTGGTCCACAAGCACGGCACACATCTTACAACGCCTCACCGTGTTTGCGGTGAATGCGGGTATCTGGACGGCCACATTTGCTCTCTTGTCCCTCATCTTGGTGCGTGTTGTCCTTCGCCTCTTGTCAGCACCTTTTTTCAAGCCTGACACAAACCTCGTAGCTGCATGTCTTTCCGTCACAATTGCTCTATGCGGTGTTTGGCTTTCCGCTTTGCTCGGTCTACTGTAACACGCTTCTCGCCAACTTGAATGCGAGAACGTACATTCGGGGTGAAACGACGACGTACAACACCGATGCGGACTTGTTCACGACTTCGACTTCGCGTGGATCCGACGGCACCAAGGGGGACAAACACCGTTCAGGGCCGAGGGTGGTCCCTTTCCGCACGCCAGGTGGGTTTTTACTGTCCAAGCTACTGTCATCATGGAACTTATCCGATGACGATGGTCACGGTAGCGGATGTGGAAAGCCACGGAGGCGTGACGTTTTTGGTTGCCAACCGGCCTACTAGAACGCCATCGACATCGGAGAATGCGTGCGTCTGATGAGTTTTTGGGATGACAAACTGTACGAGTTCGAAGGTCGAATCTGTTTTGTTCAGTGTACTCGGTTGTTTCATTTCTCCTTTACCTCTTCGGATCGACTTGGTATGATGCTGTTGAACACTCATACTACTAGTATTTCCCCCCCCCCCCCCCCAAGAGGTAAATCTGACTCGGTGTGTTTTAACCCGGAAGCGCCTAGAGAGTACTCTAGTCTCTAGTAGTCACTAAAGTAGACCTAGTACCGCAAAAAGGTTCAAAGGAGTCTTGTCACCTGTCAATTTGTGGTTGCGCCAAGACCCTATTTTGCCCGGACCTGTAGGTATAAATCGGGTCCTGCGATCCTTCCGTTCGCGCGCGGAATTTCGTGTGGCGTTGCCACGCATGGTCAACATTCCCCATCGGACCTTCCCATCACTGGCACTGGGCAGCTCACTTAGTCCTCATTTTGCCGTAATCCCCATTCGCTATCACCCTGCAGTTTCCCTTGAGAAGCACAACTACGGGCGAACTCACGAAGGTAGGATATTATTCTAGGCGGAATTTGTTCGTGAATATAGGTCGGGTTCTTTACTATTGGCGTAACTTATCCGAACGTGTCCGAGTGTGTCAGGCCTTATCTGGATCCGCTCGGCGGTGGGCATGTCACATATATATGAACTGCCCTGCGATGCCCGTTCTTGCCAGCTGGACCACCAGGACGAGTCATGCCAACCAACCCACTCGCCCCACTATATCGATCGATATACAGATCGTTGTACTTTGCTACTATCATGTCGACCTGCTTTTACGGTGTCGCATGCATGCAAACGTGAGTTTCGAAGTGTATTGCGGTGGTGAAGCAACTCATTCTTGTCATTCGGATAGCTTCTTTTATTATGTCCAGTATGACTCCTTTGTCTTGTTTTCCTTCGTCAGCTTACCCATCTTCGTTCTAGTTACCAGAACGACCCCCTACGCATAAGGAGCTTTGTGAGTCAACTTGTGAACATGTCCACCATCATGATGTAATGTCCTTCTCAGGCAGCAGCTGTATGGTAGAACACCAATTGCTTTAGTTTGTTGCGTCCCTAACGCTTCGTGATAGGGCATTCAATACGATTCATGAAGCTTTAACTATTTCTGGCAGTTCGTGTTCGACACGCACAGCACTCACACCTCTCGTTCATCTCACGTCCCACACAGCGTACAAATACATCATGGCTGCCCTGGTAAATCCATCTTTATTATTGAACGGGATTCCGTGAGTCAATGCTTTCAAAATCCCATTTTTCACACCTTGATACTCTCCCCAGTGAACTTATCGTAAGTTCTGTCCTTGACATCCTTGGAAGCTCTACCAACAAGTAGTAGTTACAGATACTATTCACGGTATCGTTTATCTTCTGTACTCGGAACGATAGGACTCATTTCATGCAGGCCATGGTTGCAGTAACTACACAAGGTTTTTTCGTCTATCGAATCTACACTTGTGCGTCTCGACCTCCGTGTCCTTTTTGCATTTACTCACAGCCACTCAGTCAACAGGAACATTCTGGCGCCCCTCATATGGGTAAGGAGTTGATACGAACAACAAATTCCAGTGTCGCTTAAACCCTGGGTCTAGGTCCCCCTAGCAATCTATCAGCTTGGTAAGACTTTACGGACCTTCAGGGGATGAAAGCCTAACAGGGTTCATTCTGAATTTCAGTATCTACTCTCAGTAGGCTATCATTGGTTGTATTCATATCAGGGAACGCTGATCATTACATTCTCAGTTTATGTAATGCAGGCGCTCTACAGTGCGGATGGGTTCGTTCGTTTCTTTTGCAGACTGCGGTTTGCGCCTATAGGTTAACCGTTCTCCTCTAGCATACACGCCGTTGAGCTCCTTGTGCTCAGTGACCGTTTCTTCATGGTAGGCATATATTTCGTGTTCCAAGCCAACAACCTCAGCATTGGGCGAACAGAGTATGGCCACTTCGTCCCTCTCTGTCGCTGCCGTGGTAGACATCTTGATCGCCATTGTCTTGACGGTCATGTTTGTCCGCGAGCGGACTGCCACCGGATATTCAAGGTAAGGCGCAACATCCATGTGCCATGTCGCCGAGAAAACACATCTGAATGTTGGTCCACAAGCACGGCACACATCTTACAACGCCTTACCGTGTTTGCGATAAATACGGGGATCTGGACGGCCACATTTGCTCTCTTGTCCCTCATCTTAGTGAGTGTCGTCCTTCGCTGGCACTCGTCAGCACCCCTTTTCAAGCCTGACTCAAGACCCCGTAGCTGCAGCTCTACCCGTCGAATATGCTCAATACGGTGTTTGCTTTTCCGCTTTGCTCGGTCTACTGTAACACGCTTCTCGCCAACTTGAATGCGAGAGCGTACATTCGGGGTGAAACGACGATGCACAACACCGAAGCGGACTTGTTCACGAGTTCGACTTCGCGGGCACCTAACAGCACCAATGCTGACAAACACCGTTCAGAGCCGAGGGTCTCTTTCCGCATGCCCGGTGAGTTTTTACTGTCCAGGTTGTTCAACTGTCATCACGGAGCTTATCCGATGACGATGGTCACAGTAGCAAATGTGGAAGGCCACGGAGGTGTGACATTTTTGGTTGCCAACCGGCCTACGACACCGACAACGGAGAATGTGTGCGTTTGATGAGTTTTGGGGATGAAAAACTGTACGAGTTCGGCGCCGAGTCCTTTTGTTCAGTGTAAACTCGGTTGTTTCATTTTTCCTGGTATCTCATCGGATCGTCTTGGTATGAAACCGTTCAACGTTCAACGTTCATGTAAATATAATGATAATATATACCCCACAAATTAAAAAACCCAAGAAGTCCAAATTTGGACTCGGAGTGCTTTAACCGACTCGGGCGCCGACTGATTGTTGGCGTAAACGTTGTTACACGTGGAACAGGAGCTCGTGTGACTGTTTATCAGACCTAACTTCCAATCGGCGTGCACGTCCACGGATTGACAATATACACAGATGTCGATTGAAAAATAGTTCCGGGCATGGCACGAGCACTAGGTGGGGATGGATCCGAGATTGAGGAGGTGGCTGGTGCGCGTTGAGTGTGGGCCCGTTGTTGTTCCTCCAAAGTTTTTCCTTTTCTAATCCCTGGTTTCAGTTTTCGCCCTCGTTTTCTCGTCGCGAGTGGATCATTTGTTCAAGGGGTACGATCGTCATGCAACGCACGCTCGAAAGAGTGTACCTGGTGATGCACATCAAGTTAGAGGTAGATAAATAGTAGATGCGGTCGATGGGGGACCGGCCCTGACCGTGGTACTTGACACGGACGATGTAAAGAACATGCGCAGCCTGAGAATGGGATCACCCGTATCTTTTGATCCTCGGACGACCAGTTGTGGGCTGAAACGGTGACATGGATAGTTATTACCACGACATTGAGGGACAGACAGCGGCAAAGCTGGGATTTTGTGTCAGTGACAGTGAGCGCTAGCTCAGGCAGATTCGTGTGTGATGCGTTGATGGGCCAACTTGCATGACCTTCCTGCCGCATCCTGATCGATCAACTTGATCCTCTCTGAAACGTTCGAAGATTCTGTGCCAGTGATAGCGACTACTAGTAATATTATCCCACGCAGTTCAACCCCGAAACGGTTCGGACCCTTTCCTCTCGACGACCAACCTGCAAGCGACCATGGCTACGGAGGAATCGCTTGCAAATATGGTACAGGTTTTGTACCATGACCTACCCGAAGTATCAGATCATGATGATCCATTGGAGGTGCCTATATATTAACTGGTTGCAGTTTTTCAACACCCTTGCCCTTCCTGCAAGCTGAAACTTGAAGAGAGTCGAGCAAGTACAAGCCATGTCAGCCAGCACACTTAACGCACTATATGGATCAATGTATGGGGCGTTGTTCTTTGCAACTCTCATGTCCGCTGGCTTTTACGGCGTCACATGCATGCAAACGTGAGTGCCCAATTGTTTTGTGGTAATGAATCAATTCATTCTTGTCGTTCGGGCAGATTCTTTTATTATGTCCAGTATGACCCCGTTTCTTGATTTCTTTCGTCAGCGTACACATTCCCGTTCTAGTTACCCGAACGACCCCCTGCGCATAAAGACCTTTGTAAGTCAGCTTGTGAACAGGCCCAGCGTGTCGTGATAATGTAACGTCCTTCTCAGATAGCATCTCTATGGCACGGCCCTTCTTTCTCCCTTTGAAACGCCCCTGACGCTTCGTGATAGGGCACTCGATACAATTCATCTGGCTTTGTCTATTTCTGGCGGTTCGTGTTCGACACTCACAGCGCTCATGCGTCTTATTCTTGTTTATCTTATGTCCCACGCAGTATACAAATACACCCTGGCTGGCCTAGTGAACCTATTGACAATATCGAACGTGGTACCGTGAGTCATTGCTGTCTGAATCCCATTATTCTCACTTTGACGTTATCCCCAGTGAACTCATCGTAAGTTCTATCCTTGACATCCTTGGAAGGTCTACCGACAAGTAGCAGTTACAGATGGTGTTAACGGTACCGTTTATCTTCTGTGCTCGGAACGATAGGACTCATATTATTCAGGCCGTGGTTTCAATACCTACACAAGGCTTTTTCGTCTATCGAATCTACGTTTGTACATATGGCCCTTCGAGTTATTTTTTCGCATTTACTCACAGCTGCTCAGTTAGCGGGAAGAACATTGTGGCGCCACTCATATGGGTATGGAGTCTATACGAACAACAAATTCTGGTGTCGCTTAAACCTTGCGGCGTAGGTTCCCCTAGCGATCTACCAGCTTGGTGAGGCTTTACGGACCTTCAGGGGACGAAAGTCTAACAGGGTTCATCCTGAATATCAGTGTCTGCGCTCCGTGGGCCATGATTACTTGCCATACCAGTGAACGCTGATCACATTCTCAGTTTATGTAACGAAGGCGCTTTATAATGCGGATGGGTTCGTTCGTTTCTTTTGCAGGCTATGGCTTGCGCGTTTGGGCTCACCATCCACTTCTAGCATACACAGTGTTGACTACCTTGTACTCAGTGACCGTTTCTTCGTGGTAGGTATATGTTTCACATTTCAAGCCAATAACTTCAACATCGGGTGGACAGGCTATAGTCACTTCGGCCCTCGCTGTCGCTGCTGGGATAGATGTCCTGACCACCGTTACCTTGACATTCTTGCTTTTCCGGAAGCGCACCACGACTGCATATTCAGGGTAAGCGTGAGCCATTTCGCCCAGAAAACGCATTTGAATGCTGTTCGACAAGTATGGTACACGTTTTGCAACGTCTTACCGTGTTTGCGATAAATACGGGCATCTGGCCGGCCATTTTTGCCCTCTTGACCGTCATCTTCGTGCGTGTTCATCATTCATGTTTATCCGCGCCCCTTTTCAAACCCTGACACCATCACGGTAGTTGCATATCTATCCGTCGAATTTGCTCTATGTGGTGTTTGCTGTTCCGCTTTGCTCGGTCTACTGTAACACGCTCCTCGCCAACTTGAATGCCAGAAGGTACATTCGGGGTGAAATGACGACCGTGACACACAATGTCGATTTGCAAATTTCTCGCAGCTACGAGACCAACCAACAGAGCGAGGAGACAGCGTTGATCCACACATCAGGTGAGTTTTCACGATCCAAGTTGGTTGAGCTGTGATGAACCTGGATGATTATTTCCCCCCGCACAACATTTGCATTTGGAAGACCACGGAGGTGTGAAATTCCTGGATGCCAACCGATCCACGGGATCAGAGAACGTGTGAACTGAATAGATTTTGAAATGTACTTGACCGTACTCTTGATCATGTACTTGTTCGTTTCCTCATCAGAACACCTTGTAAGGACTCCGGGGTTTCTGCTTACAGACTACTACGCCGTTACCGCCTTTGTCGTCAACTGTTCACAATCACATATATAGTCGCCACTCTCCCTTTCCTTTGTTCGTGTAATGTACATACGTACTGTATCATCCTGGCTCTCTTGAGCCGAATACGATACCTCCCTTTTATATTTACCTACTACCCACTTTCCGCTCGAACCGACTGACTACTTCGAAAGTCTCTATTGCCGCTCGCTGTTCGCCCTCGGCTTCTTGTCCCACATCCCTTCTACTCTGCTCTACTCAATCTCCCCTAGAACGAACTCGCCCTATCGCCTTCATTAATGCGGTCTAACCTGTGCGAGCTATCCACACATTGGGGCCCATCGTGAGGGGATCAGGATTCAGGTTTGATTCTTTCGCGTCTCTTTTAAACTAAATATGACTTCCCAAACTTACTACCACAACGCTACCAACCGAAGAGCGTTCCACGCAGTCCCCACCGCCTGGCTAATCACCCCTGCCGCAACCGGAGGAGCACAAGAAGCTGCACGGACCTGAGGTACGTGTTTGACCTCGTGCTTACGACTCGCCAAGCTCAGGAATATTGCCTCAGCCTGCGATGGATCATCAAGTAGCGTTCGAATGGTACGCTTGTCATTACCCTTTTTACGAGCCTGGGAAAAACCCCGTAGGCTGTAGCTGCACTGCTATCCGTCGAATTTGCTCAATGCGGTGTTTTGTTTTCCGCCTTTTATACCACCCCAAGAAGTCCAAATGCGAGCTTGGTGTGCTTTAATCAGCTTGGAAGCGCCGACTGGTCGTTGGCTGGTTGCACGTGGAACAGGAACTGTAAAAGTATTTTCAATCACGGCAACGTACGCGTGCACGTATTGACAATATACGCACTGCACATTGCGTGATGTCGATGAAAAATGATTAAGATCGGGCACAATGACGCCATTTGCACGAGAATATGGTGGGGCAACGACTTGAAGCTTGAAGTGTAATGTATATGAATTTGGACAGCACGCGTAGCCTGTCAATGTCGTAGCAAGTATTAATCAGCGTCGTGGAACGAAACGAGGCCGCGTGTGTATAACTCTGATCAGTTCAGACAACCCGAGGACTTGTGGGGTGACGGAGCGATGGATCCGAGACTGGGGACGTGCCTGATGCGCCCTGAGTGTGGGGTCTGTCGTTCCTCCAAGGTTTTTCCTCTTCCGAATGCTGGTTCCTGGCTCCGGTTTTCGCCTTCGTTTGCTCTGAGTCGTCGTGAGTTGATTGTTTGTCAGGAGGCGCGATCATGACACACAACGGACCCTCGAGAGAGAGTATCTAGCGACACGCATCAAGCTAGGGGAAGATAGATAGCAGATACGGTGGTCGGTGAACTTGGAGGCGTGGTACTCAACACGACGAAGTAAAGAACATGCGCACCCTCAGAATCGGATCGCCGGTATCTCGTAATGGACCGCCAGGGTGCTAGTTATTCCACGACATTGGACAGGACAGACAGCGGCAGTGAGCGCTTGCTGCAGATCGGCGTGTGACACCAACTGCAACTGTGACATGCCGGACCTTCCTCCCGATCATGCATCATGCATCATGATCGATCATCTTCCTTGGTCCTCTCCGAAACGTTTCGGGGATCCCCATTATGTCCCCATCCCCGAAATGTTTCGAACCTTTTCCTCCTCCGACGACCAACCTGAGCAACCGGTCTCACGAGGGGTATCCACGGAATTTGGAATTTGCTTCAAGCTGCACATATGGGTCAGGTTTTTTATTACCATAACCTAATGCCCAAGGTATCAGATGACATTGGACGTGCCTATATATGAACTAGCTACAGTCCTCCGACACCCCTGCCCGTCCCTGCAAGAGTAAGTACGAGCCATGTCAGCCAGCGCACTTGACGCACTATATGGGTCGATGTATGGGGCGATATTCTTCGCGACTGTCATGTCCACCGGATTTTACGGCGTCGCATGCATGCAAACGTGAGTGCCGAAGTGTATTGTGATGGCAATGCAACTTATTCTTGTCATTCGGGCAGATTCTTTTATTATGTCCAGTATGACCCCCTTGCTTTTTTTAATTTCGTCAGCGTACACGTCTTTGTTCTAGTTACCAGAACGACCCCCCGCGCACAAAGAGCTTTGTGAGTCAACTTGTGAACGTGCCCAGCGTCGTAATGTAACGTCCTTCTCAGGTAGCAGCTGTATGGTAGGGCTCCTCTTGCTTTGGTTTGCTACGTGCCTGACGCTTCGCGATAGGGCATTCAATACGATTCATGAAGCTTTGACTGTTTCAGGCAGTTCGTGTTCGACACGCACAGCACTCACACCTCTCGTTCATCTCACGTCCCACATAGCGTACAAATTCATCATGGATGGCCTGGTAAACCCACTTTCATTGTTGACCGTGATTCCGTGAGTCGGTGCTTTCAATCCCGTTTTTTGTGCCTTAATTTATCCCCAGCGAACTCATCGTAAGTCCTGTCCTTGCCGTCCAAATTGGAAGGTCCACCAGCAAGTCGTAGTTGCAGTTAGTCTTCACGGTACGATCTATCTTCTGTGCTCGGAACGAAAGGACTCATGTCATTCAGGCCGTGGTTGCAGTAACCACACAAGGGTTTTTCGTCTATCGAATCTACGGTTGTGCGTATCGACCTCCGAGCCCTTTCGCCATTACTCACAACCACTCAGTCCATAACAAGAACATTGTGGCGCCCCTCATATGGGTATGGAGTCTATACCAATAACAAATTCTGGTGTCGTTTAAGTCCTGCGGTGTAGGTTCCCCTCGCAATCTACCAGCTTGGTAAGAATTTATGGACTTCAGGGGACGAAAGTTTAACGGGGTTCATTCTGAATATCAGTGTCTACTCTCAGTAGGCTATCATTCGTTGCATCCATACCAGCGAACGCTGATCATTACATTCTCAGTTTATGTAACGAAGGCGCTCTATAGTTCGGATGGGTTCGTTCGTTTCTTTTTCAGACTGTTGCGCGTATAGGCTCATCATCCACTTCTAGCGTACATACTGTTGATTTCCTTGTGCTCAGTGACCGTTTCCTCATGGTAGGTACATGTTTCATGTTCCAAACAAACGACCTCACCATCGGACGGAAAGGATCTAGCGACTTCGTCCCTCTCTGTCGCTGCTGGGGTAGACATCCTGATCGCCGGTTTCTTGACATTCTTGCTTGTTCGCAAGCGAGCCGAAATTGAATATTCAGGGTAAGCGCGCAATGCCCATGTACCATGTCACCCAGAAAACGCATCTGAATGCTGGTCGACAAGCATGGTACACGTTTTTCAACGCCTCACCGTGTTTGCGATAAACACGGGCATCTGGACGGCCACGTTTGCCCTCTTGGCCGTCATCATGGTGCGTGTCGTTGATCACTGGCATGTTTACCCCTTTTTTCAAGGCCTGACGTAGCTGCACATCTATCCGTCGAATCTGCTCAATGCGACGTTTGCTCTTCCGCTTTGCTCGGTGTACTGTAACACGCTCCTCGCCAACTTGAATGCTAGAGGGTACATCCGGGGTGACACGACGTCGCGCGATGTCGATTTGAAAGTGTCTGGCAGCACCCAACAGCGCGAGACAGAGTCGATCCCAATGTCGGGTGAGTTTTCGCGATCCAAGTTGGTTGAGCTGTGGATGACGAGCCTGCCCCCGTTAGATTTGGAACACCACGGAGGTACGGAATTCATAATGATGCCGATTGGATCAAGGAACGTGTGAGCTGGATGAATGGCGTACTGTATTTTCTTGACTGTCACGGTGCTTGTTCGTTTCCTCCTCATTTCCAAGTACTTGGTGTTTGGTCCCCCAACGCGTCGCGAGCGATGGCATGCACTTCACCGGCATGCACCTCACTGCCTGGATCCGACCGCGCAGTCGCCACTCTCCCTTATTCTACAATTCCTCTGTACATACCTGTACTTATACTACCTGGTTCTCTTGAACCGAATACGATACGTGCCTTTTCTACCTGCCCACTTTCCGCTCGAAACCGAACCGCCGACCGACTGCCTCGAAAAGTCTCTCCTATCGCCGCTCGCTGGTCGCCCTTGGGCTTCTTCTCTCGCATTTGTACCCTCCCCTAGAACTCACACATAATTTGGAACCCCCTGCCCCAAAGCGTTCCAGGCAAATCCCCGCTGCTCCGCCGATCGCCCGCGCTGCAGCGAGACGAGCCCAAGAGGCCCCTACCTCGTGCTCGCGACTCGCCAAACCCGGAATATTACCTCAGCCCGCGATAGATCCGAACCATCAAACAGCGTTCAAAACGTGGTGCGAGACACGACCCGAAACGCACGCTCATCATTGCCCAACACGTAAGCAATAAAATGTTTACAGTAAAGCATCGGGGGTCACACCGTGATCACAAAACGGAAACGATTGGATCCCTAAATGTCACTTGCCCCCCTTCCTCGACCATCTCTACCGTGCAAGATTCGCACATACCCACAGGCATGTAGTGTTCACCTTGTTTGATGTCATCTCGTTCCATGCCGTGACTGCCACGAAGAGCGTTCAATCTACATGTACAAAAAGGAACGACGCAAGCGCTCACCGGTCGACGAGGTGCTGCACGGTATTGCCGTGCAACCTTGAATCCCCTACACAAGGACGGCATAACAGGCACCGCGAAGATGTCTGAGGCAATTTCTTCTTGGCAGACAGCTCGGCAGTCTGGATCGCATCCATATACTCGTCGCCGACGATCTGCCAGCGGGATGACTTGGGGATTGATGCTAGCGTCCCAATTTGACGACAGTAAAGCGCATGCCGCAGCTATCGTTCGGCGTGCCATGCTCAGCCTCACGGATCACTATTCAATCAACAAAAGGACGCACCGCATCCCTCCAACCCCTGATATAAATCTGGTGCTTGTTGCAATACATACACTTTAGTCGAGCATTGCGGTGGTCCATATCTTCGACCGTGGCGACATTCGGATCCAGGCCGCACGCATGGACGATGTAAGGTGCGTCCTCCAAGAATCTAACGTTGAATCGGTCCCGGATTGACTTGTGGAGGTCCCAGTCTTTCATGAAAATCGAGTATGGGTAATAAGTCATGGAAGAAAACACCTCGGGATACCAAGTGACGACGAAACCTATATTGAATACTGCACAGGCCAGGCGTAGCTTGTCAGTGGGTGGTTGTGATGATTCCACGTGTGTTGCACCGCTTGATTCCACACCACCTTGGTTGAAAGATAAAGGGAAAGGAATGTTGACCAACTCGGCGAGTTCAGCGTCGACCTGCTTCCTCCACTCCGTAATCAACACAGGCAGCTGCGCAAATGCAGATTCAAATGGCTTCGCACCCATTTCAGTGCCTTCGGGAGCCCTGATGATGTCTCGAAAAGGCGGGAAACAATCAAGCTGAATCACGTGTGGAAGAAGGTCAAAGGCTGGTGTGTTCGGTGACGGAGACGAAATGTAGTTGGAATATTCGGATGCCAACATGTCTCGGCGTGGTTGGTAAACAGTCTTCTCTAATCGTCGAGACCTGAAGTCGTTCATGGTTACAAGCCACTCGGGCCACATGCAGTCCCAATCTATTACAAGTAAGAATCAACATCGAGTCATGCGATGAAAGCTGACCTTTGTCGGTGAGCGGCTTAGATGTCTTGAAAAACGGCATGTGAGGTGATTTGATTGCATAATATCCAAAGTGTTCAATCTCGGGTTCATATCCCTGCTCCCTGAGACGCTTGAAAATGCTACGGCAGATTGACATGAAATCATGACTGTAAGAAAAAAGAACCAACCTGTCATCTCGCTCTTGCCGGCGCAAATCCAGATCCCATCTGTGTGCTGATGCTATGCCCTGCTCCCAGTATCTGCATAGGCTTGCGTGCTGTTAGAAGACAATCAGGAGGATGGACGAAAGAAAAGGAAAAAACAAATGAACATTGAGTATAGTGTCATGTTGGGCCCGCTTGTCGCGCAAAAAGCGCTCCTTGTCGGAGGAGCGATCGTACTCTTGCAAAAACGAGTCCATCTGGTCCTTGTCAACCCACAGTACTCTTTCTGTGATGTGGTCCAGTAGTGTGATAGATTGAACGACAATACCACATACCGCGATCTCTCGTGAGGGTTTCCGTGGGAATGGCATTATAGTTATGACGAATGACATCAGGGCACGAGGAAATATCGCGAAGCCTAGTTTCGCTTGTGAACTCAAAGTTTATACCGAAACATTCATTAGAACCCTACCGCCCGTCTCTGCAGCCTGGACAATACTTACGACGCATTGTCCAGAGAATCTTTTTCGCATGTTTACCACAACCCTGTTCGCCATCTCAGAGCAATTCAAAGGAGCAGACGAATTTGTGCATACGTGGCAACGGGTGTAAAACACGAGATTTGCATATTCGGGTTCGGTCAAGTCGACAGGGCAATCAGGCAGCCCTTGGACTTGGCCGCGAGCGGTCTTCCAGACGAACGTTGAAGCCCTGTCCATCAACAGCTCCCGAAGTGATTTACAGGTGCGCGCGAGATTCAGGAGGTCCAAAGGGTGAACGTATGCAGCAAGCTATCGTCGCGTCCGTCAGCAAACGGTCCAGAAAAACAGACTAATACGTACGAGGAACAACACGTCGAGGTTTAGCTGACATAGTTCGACTCCCTTTCCTCGACGCCGTTTCTGGAAAGACTCTACACGACGTTTCTTGGCTGGCGATGCGACGACGTCCACTTCGACTTTCCCTGACTTGACGCTTGCTCTTGTCAGCACCATCGTGGAGGTTGGTGAAAAAAGGGGCGTTTCTTGGCAACGCCAATTCCTTTATTCAATAGTGGCTGTGCAAGGCACCACTTGCGGGGATCCACCATCGAGGACGAGCGCGATGGCGAGCGACAGAGAGACGTTGTTGAGCATGGGGTTCGACCCCGCCCGCGTCGATTGTCAGTCGACCTTTTTCACTCTCGCATGACCGATGACTTGACGATCGCTAGGGGCGCTCCGGGCGACTAGCGGACGGGGACTTCAACCCGCGATGGACCACCTGCTCGAACACGAAGGCGAGGCCGTTCCCGCCCCCGGAAGCAGTTCCGGTCCTGCATCTGGAACGTCGGCGATGGACGTGGACGAAGACGAAGACGCAGATGCGGCGGCGCTGGGGATCAGTGTCGCACAGGGCGTCGAGGCCAAGGTACGTCCTCGCCCCGTCGTCGACGCACGCTTTTGATCGCCGCATCACGCGGTAGAGCATCAAATGTTCGATCTGTGGCAAGACGTTTCGGAATACCGCCTTGGCGAATTTCCACGCTGAGAAGAGCGGGCACGATCAGTTCGAGGAGAGTACGGAAGAGGTGCGTCGTGCGTGTACGCGACGTGGTTATTCTAATTCTCCCTGGCGTACGTAGATCAAACCGCTCACGGAAGACGAGAAACGAGAAAAGCTCGCCGAGCTGCGCGCCAAGATGGCTGCGAAACGTGCGGTCAAGGCAGAGGAGGACGCCAAGGAAGCAAAGGAAAACGCAAAGCTCCGGCGTAAGCAGGACAAGGTGGGTCAACCCAAGTACCTGGATTCCGCGTTCACTCTCGTCTTGGCTACGTAGGACATGAACAAGGTCAAGGAGGACCTCAAGGCAAAGGAGATCATCAAGGAAGCAGAACAGCGACGACAGGGTAACGTTCCCCCCCTCCCCAGCTTCACTTGTCTCATCCGCCAACGCCCACAGACAAGATCAACGACGCGAAAGCCAAAGCAGCCGTCAAAGCTCAGATCGAAGCAGACAAGAAAGCCCGCGCTGAAAAAGCCGCGCGCGAAAAAGCGCTCCGAGAGGGTCGACCGATCGTCGACGCCCCCGCCTCTTCCACCCCCGCCGCCTCGTCCTCGAGCGGCGGTAGTGCGGTGGCAGGCAAAGACTTCAAGGACACGCGGCTCCAGATAAGACTCGAGAGCCTGGGGACGCAGTATGTGACGACGCTGCCGAGCGAATCGAGTACGTGATTCGCCTCGTCTTTGGTTCCCTTTTTTTTCCGTCTCGCACGTCTCCGGTCATTCAGGCGACCCACGCGGACTGATCCGGTCCATCCACAGCGCTCCGTGAGGTCGCCGAGTTTGTCGCTGCACAGACGTTGAGCGTCGACGTCGACACGATCTCGTTTGCCCAACATTTTCCCAGGTGAGGGCATCGCGTACATGGGTTGTATGCGTGACGCTAACCCGGTGTTCCCTGTTCCGTAATTGGAAAAGGAAAACGTTTACGCGCGCCGAGTTTGGAAAGACGTTGAGAGAGTTGGGGTTGACGCCTTCTGCGGTGGGTCGCACGTGTTGTGGTTTGTTCGATTGCAACGGACTAACGATGGCGAATAGGTCTTGATTGCGTCTTGATAAAGGAGACAAACTGTATGACGTGTGTAATACATAACATGTATATTCCAAAGATCGCGATCAAAGCATTGTGTAGAAAGCATGGTATACGACGATATGGGTATCCAAGGTCCGATGTTTTTTCAGTACTCCAACAACGTGATGGCACCGTTGGTATGCCCGAGAGCGATCCGCCCGGCTTCTTCCTCCATCGCGATGCGCGCCCACGCCTCGTCGCGGCGCACGCCAAACACCATCGACGCATCGCTCGTGGGGGTCAGTGCTGCGTCCAGCTCACCGCCAAACCGAGCGACCCACCCCGCCAACCGCTGACCGTTGTCACTCGGCCATTCCGACGTATGACTATCCAGCCACAGCGCGGTCCCGTACCGCCCAAGCGCCATCGCAGACTGGCCAAACATGCCGCCGGGCAAGCCGACGGTCATGCTGCGGGCAACGCGGGGGCGGGGGTCGTATGGGAGGTTATATTCGGTCGTGACTGGGGGTGAAGGTGGGGACGAGGACGGGGTCGTTGGCCCGCCGGATGATGGACGCCCTGCGGTGTGGTAGGTCGGGTTGGGGAGCAAGTGGTAGTGATTGAGGACGTTGACGGGCCATGGATGGATGTTTTCGAACCGGACGAGGAGGTGGATGGGAGGGGCAAGTAGGGACGAGGACGGGTGTTGGGCGCACATGACGACGGTGTCGGTGGGGCGCTGGAACTTGAACTGGGCGAGTGGGTAGGCGACGGGGACGCCGCGGACGGAGAGGAGGCTTGGGCGTGGTGTCGTGGAGTAGATCTCGATGGACAGGAGGCGGACGACGAGGGCGTAGTCGTGTGCGATGTAGATGGCTTGTACGCGGTCGTCGGGCTGGGGAGGGTGAGTGAGGGGCGAGCGTGCTGTGGTGGGGACTGACCTGGATGAGGGACGGGTTGAGGAGCTGGACCTTTTCGTGTCGGAGGTCGGCGAGGTCCCACAGAGAGAGAGCGCGGCCGTCGTCTATGCGGCGGGTGACGAGGGTGGACCCGCTGAGGAGATGGAGTTCTCGGATGCCATCGATGGTCGCTTCGGTTTCGAACGCGCACTCGGGGTCTTGGGCATCAAAGTGGATAGAAAACATCTCTGTCCTATCACAGGCTCAGTCGAGGCAAGCGCGTGGACAAGGGACGCACTGGGCAGACTGCAACGCCAATACGGCCGAGCTGGTCGGGTCGGAATTGAGGAC
>JBBPSD010000445.1:0-24621 GCA_038093415.1 Xerocomellus chrysenteron | reverse complement strand
CCCATCTCCATGGGCAGCTCACCCGGGCCCCCAGGACAACATCAGCACAACCGCATGGATCCCCCACAAGGGCCCACGTGACATCGTCGCCACATCTCCGCGTGCAGCTCATCCGGGCCCCCAGGACAACATCAGCCCAACTACATGGATCCCCCACAAGGGCCCACGCGACATCGTCGGCACATCTCCGCGTGCAGCTCCCCCGGCTATCAAGGCACCGTCAGCCCATCTCCATTGGCAGCTCGCCCTGGCCCCCGTTTCGATGGCCGCTTTTGCAGAATTCCTCTTTGGTATGTGCTCTCTTGCAGCTGGTTTGGATTCGACTGCTGCAATACCACCGAGCACAACTCCCCGCCCCTCATGGTTTGTCACATTGGGCATGCATGACGGTGTCGACCTAAAACGTAGATGTAGATGTACTTGGAGCCCCGAGCCGACCCAGATATTGTCGGTCGGTGCGTCTTTCTTGCCAAATAGCCAGCCGAGTCCGAGTCCGAGTCGTATGCGCACAGAACAGCAGGAGTCAACCGCGTTGACACCAGGGAATATCTTCCGTTCCTTGGATTCCGCACATGGTGGTACAGTCTCGATCCGATAAGTTTGGAACATTCTGGTAGCTTGTTCAGTTGCTCTTCGGCTCGATTATCAGAGCATCCCTGGTACCCATGACTTGCCTATTACCGGGTGCCAGTGCCGTCATGATGAATGGCCCCATGCCATCGTGAACCTCGAAACAGTTTGGTTCTTGAGCTACGTTCCCATCCTGGGACGTCTCCGTCTCTGGACTCACCCACAGGTATGGCATGCTGATAAGTGACTGATTTATCTCGCGAGACACATACTGTAGTCACTTTGTACAAATAGGAGTGACGAGCCTGCCTGCAAATCGCCCGATCCTGTCGGATGACCCCACGGTGGGCCCGTGTAATGTACAGTGGGAGACGTTAAGTAGGCCACGAATGGGCCCGAGTGGGGTCACCGTGGAATCAGGCCGTTAGTGTCTTGTGGGCCCGTGTGGGTATCCGCTGAGTTGGGCCCATGCTGTCATGGAGGCCCGTGTCGGGTAGGCATGAACTTCGGCCGATGCTGTTGTGGGGGCCCGGGTGAGCTGCCCATGAAGATATGCGGATGATGTCGTGTGGGCCCCTGTGGGGATCCATGTGGTTGGGCCGATGTTGTCTTGGGGGATCGCAAGATTCTACATGGTTATTGGGGTACCAGTCAGGGTCCCTTTTCGATGGGCCGATGAGGGGTATAAAAGGAACGAGTCGCACCACATACCGCATACCTCATCCCAAAAACCTCTTACTACAGTCAAGGTCTCGATGTCAGACAAACCCTCTATCGGAATTTTCAAAATCCTCTCTCTGACTGAGGGCAACCCCCCAGCCAGTGTCAATAAGACATTCATCCCTTACCAGCATGTCGGCCTCAACGGGTCTCAACAACTTGTATGGTAATTTCTCGTTTCCACCCAGAGAGCAAGGCTCACCTCATCGGCTGTAGTGGAAAATCAGGGAACTTGAAGTAGTAGGCGACGACAGATATCGAGTCCGATTCGCTCAGGCTGTAGACGGGTATGACTACACCGGGGTATGGGATGGCGTGTTCACCGCTTCCATGTACCATGACCAAGATATCGAATGGATCGTCACTTATAGGGAATATAACAAGGCATACACGTGAGTGGTACTCATTCTCCGCAGTTATTCCGTGTGCCACTAACCCATTCCCTGTTCAGTATCGCACCATTTGAGAATCCGGGCAAGGGATGGACAGCCTCCACTTGGCCCCCGTTCAATCCTCAGGTAATCTGTTCTCCTCTCTTGACAAAGCACCTTTCTGACTCGTGTCGCAGATTGTGATCAAGGAATTTAACCCCACTGATGCTGGGATGATCAAGCTTAATCAACTGTGGCGGTTTGAGCGAGTTGAGGAACCAGAAGACGGACTAGAAGATATTGTACATTAAATAGTGTGGTGGTACAAGGTTACCTTTTGTTTGCTGTGTCTAAATGCTGTTGCCAACATCAGTCCGTGAATTTCGACCGCTAGTAACTGCCCTTGGAGAATTTTTCCCATGGGCGTCTGTGCAAACGGCCTCAGGCCTCTGCTCCGGATGGTAAGTGCTCGAGGTGATTATTGGTTCGCTATGCAATGGAAGAAAATTCCTCGAGCACATGATGCACCCCGTTCGGGTGTAATACATAATCTTTGATTCGATACTTGGCGGTCTAGGCCGGTCACGTGGGACCTTCCTAGAGTAGAGTCCGTGCATGAGTAAGCGAAGCGGTGCGGCTCTTGCTTTTCGCCGCCTCGCTGCACAACTGCAGCTCTTAGCTGAGGACTCGGAGCATCTTAGCTCCTGCGTCGTGCCGTTTTTCGCTCCGAGTCCTCTCTCTCTTTTCATTGTGTCTACTGGTCCTTTCCATACACACAATTTTCTTCGAGTGCCCATGGGAACCCTTCCCTGCACTCGAGCGTCCACTGGTATCACACTATACGCCTATTTCCCTGCTCGTGTCCACTGGTCCCTTCCATACACGTATAGCAACTCCCTCAGAATTTGCCATAGACAAATTCTCCAGGATGAATGACATCGTTAGTAGCCTCCTCCTTCGGTATGGGCAGAGCTTCGCTGCACGCGTCGCAGGCTCCTTCTTCCCGGGATCGCAGCTCACTCTGGTGGCTAAGACAGCGCTTCGGGCCTTCGCCCATACCATTTCGCAGGGTATACTAACTCTCTGGCTCGTGTGATTTGCCGCTCGCGTGATTCACCACTCGCACTCACCCTTCAACCTATTCTGGTAACCAGACTACATCCGGCGACCTAGCTGTAAGAGAGAAAGACTTTGAAGGGTCGACCGGTCAACATCAATCACGTCTGATCACAGTCCTGCCGCCGTGGTTGGAGTAGCGAGGACCGGAGACGGCTGGAATTTCTGAAGCAGATCTAGAGCCACTGCAAAGCGTCCACGTATGGATGGCTAATAATTGTTCATCGGTGGAGTGTTCTCTGACAACTAAATGTGAATGGAGAACTCATCATATCAGATCTACCTCTATGGTTGCAAAAATGTCGAGCAGACTGACTCGGAGGACATGCCGCCTACTAAGACATTGTTCATATAGATCCAAAATGAGCAGGGTCCGACCGAAGTAGCCAACTGAAATAACGGCGTGGTCGTTATTGGAGACAGCGACAGAAAAGGAACTCTGCGCGTCCAAGGTAAAGCCGCAAGCGCACACTTATGCGAATGGCCTGTCCATACACTATGTGTAACCGACCAGTACTATGCGAACAACGCCCGGACAAGTCTTACAAGCTCGGCCGCCATTGGAGTGGGACTTTACTGCATCATCGTGCATGTTCCTTTGTCGTTTCTATGTAGTGGAATTCACCCCGAGCCCGCCGGCCCGTTTGCCACGACACCATTGATGACGACGACTCGGATCACGGAATACCTTTTCAGCGAACAGACGTGCCTAGTAGTACGACGTAGTCTGGTCACCGGGCCCGATCATTGGCAATGGGATCGCCCTCGCCCTCGGATTGACGTTGCCACCCTGGTTTACGATCGACTCTGTTCGACTCTGTCGACTCTATTATCGAAGAAGAACCTGTGCCGGACGTCACCACTTTCTTCTTATCCAGTCAGACTTTTCCTTCGGCGCTTGGAGCGGTGAGCCGATGTTAGGGTTCCCGAACATGGAGGAATACATGAAACGTTGGGACAGTGTACATGTCGATGACGCTGTCGGTCGGTGTTCCGAGCTTGGTGATTCAGACGTTGGAGAGGGGCAGAGCCTCGCTGGTGGACGAGGTGGAAGCAGTGGAATGACTGCTGACTACACGACACTACAGGACTACCTGCTACGCGGAAAGGCCACGGCTCCACCGCCCAGGACGTCCCACAGGTACAACGTATCGTAAGGGGTGATTAGCACAATTAGCAGAATGGACGTCTTGGTCGGCGGGAAAGTCGGGTAGCATCTCGTGATCACCAACAATCGTACAAATTTCCGTTGCCTGAAACTTGAAGAAAACTTACAAATACGTTTCAAACATGCACTAAACGACACGCTCCGAACCTATTCGTACACTCGTCTTCGCAAAAAGAGAGTCATCCTTTACTGAACCTTTTGCAGCTTCCAAACCTGGTTTTGGCCCTCCCAACGACCCCACAACTGGACAAGGGTGCCAGGCGTCGAATTCCCATGGTCCGAGAGGTCGACGGAATAATTGGTGTTACTCGCAGGCGAGAGTCTACCCAAACCACCAACCGCACCGAGTTGCACATCCAGAAACGACACAACACGAAGAAAAGAAGAAAGAAAAAGGGGCAAAACGTGGTCAGCGCAATCGAAACAGCACGACGTCCACCAAGCCAACGCACCTAACACCACTTTCAACGCCCTGCTCGTCATCGACACGCCACGCATACGGCGACCCAGCAGCGACGACTTTTTGTCCGTCGCTCGGTTCGCCCGCGGCAGAGAGGTATTGTCCGCTCCCTTTGGACTTCAGATAGAATGTCCGGTCGGCGCCGGCGCTCTCAAAGATCCACTATTGGAATGTCAGCGATCGTGGTGCAAACGACGATCCAAACGATTGGACGACGGGAGGAGATGCGTACCGATTGATTGGGTCCATTATGGAACCCATAGCCGATGACTGTGGAACCATGTTTGGTGAGATTCTCAGAGCGACAAAAGCGAAACGTGGAGAGGGTGGTGGACGTACTGGAAACGTTGTCGCCACCAGAGAGGTCAATACAAGTACCTCCCTTGAGGTTAGTGAGAGAGTAGATGTCGTTCTGTTGAATGCTGGCCATAATGCAATAGAGGTGTTGATTCGATTGTCCTGGGGGAAGAAAGAAATGTCTTAGGGGCGTCCAGAGCATATGTCTTATATCGCGCACGGTACGTGTTCGTGACGGTGACGTTCGTAATCAGTGGAGACTGACGTTTTTTTACCCCCTATTGATCTCTATTCAATATTCAGGGGCTTGCATCCTTGGAATTTTGATTGCCTTACACTGGCTCGTAGATATCAATGGGTGCGTGCATATTGACGTGGCCCTAATATATGTACTATACAGATGGTGATGGTGAATATGGCGGATGATGGATTGCTCTGATTTCACGCCAACTGACTCGGTATACGACTTCCAGCACCAGTATCCCATCGACCCGATCGATTTCAACCAAATCGCACAAGCTTCCCCAAAAACTACTCCCCTGCCGATTGCGAAAAAGAAAAGGGTTCCCGTCGAAAACACGCACGGTCACACGAGGTTTTTGCAGAGCATGCACTCCAACCTGCAATATTCGGGAACGATGGCCGCACAGGTCATGAACGCGTTCACGTCTGCTTCCGCTACTTTTTGCCAGCCCAATCTGTGCCTCTGAATCACTGTCACAGGGGTGAGACTTGTCGTCTGTAGCGCGGTCACTGGCAGGCCAAGTGTATCCGAAACGTGCACGTCGCCGTGTCGGCCCAACCCTCCGGAGTGGAGGGTTGCAAACTTACAGTGATGCGGCACCCGCGGTGGGGTTTTTAAACTTGAAAGCTGACGTGACTTCAGACTGTCAAGGTGCATGGCATCTGCAAGCTGTAGCCGAGCCAAAATGCCAATAGGAATTCTAGCCGTGGAGCCCAACGATACATAAATGAAATGACTGATCGAAATAGGACGGCGGCGAAATCCTAATGGTGACTTGGAAATCTTCCAAACAGTGCACGAACTGGATGCGTCGCGCGCGACGACTCAGACCACAAGGTGAATCGGTGGCTCGGAACGAAGCGGTACGCACTATTCGGTTGTGCGACACGGCAAGACGCAAAGGCAACTCGCGAACAATCGTACAACATTTCCGTGGCCTGAATGAAATCTCACAAATCTTACAAACACGTCTCAAACATACACCGTGTAAACGACACGCTCCGACCCTATTCGTACACTAGTCACTTCGCAGAAAAAATCATCCTTTACTGAACCTTTTGCAACTTCCAAACTTGGTTTTGGCCCTCCCAACGACCCCACAACTGGACAAGAGTGCCAGGCTTCGAATTCCCATGGTCCGAGAGGTCGACGGAATAATTGGTGTTTCTCGCAGGCGAGAGTCTACCCAAATCACCAACCGCACCGAATCGCACATCCAGAGACGACACAACACGAAGAAAAGAAGAAAGAAAAAGGGGGCAAAACGTGGTCAGCGCATCCGAAACAGCACGACATCCACACCAAACCAACGCACCTCACACCACTTTCAACGCCCTGCTCATCATCGACACGCCACGCATACGGCGACCCGGCAGCGATAACTTTCTGTCCGTCGCTAGGTTCGCCCGCGGCGGAGAGGTATTGTCCGCTCCCTGCGGACTTGAGGTAGAACGTCCGGTGGGCACCGGCGTCTTCAAAGATCCACTATTGACATGTCAGCGATCGTGATGCAAACGATGGTCCATCGATTGGACGACGGGGGGAGGAGGTGCGTACCGCTTGATTGGGTCCATTGTGAAACCCATAGCCGATGACTGCGGAACAATCCTTGGTGAGATTCAAAGAGCGACAAAAACGAAACGTGGAGAGGGTGGTGGACGTACTGGAAACGTTATCACCGCCAGAGAGGTCAATACAAGTACCTCCCTTGAGGTTAGTGAGAGAGTAGATGCCGTTCTGTTGAATGCAGGCCATGGTGCAAAGGGGGTGTCGATTCGATGTCCTGGGGGAAGAAAGAAAGGAGGGAGAGGTATTTAGAGCACAGGTCTTATATTACACACGTTCGTGGCGGTGATAATCAGTGGAGCTGGCGTTTTGCCAGTGCTTGCCCTATCGCTGATCTTTATTCGGGACAGGTCATAATTCCTGGGAATTGCGAGGTCTTGCGGCTTGCCGGAACGGGAGCAAATAAAATCGATATCACTGATTTCCCCGATTCAATGGCATGCTTGCCCACGCTGACTCGTGCAAAGATATCGATATCGATGCGGCATGCATATTGACGTGATCCTAATATATGTACTATACAGATGGAGGATGGTGGATATGGAGGATGGTGGATTGCTCTGATTTTACGCCAACCGACACCTACGACTTCCAGCCCCAGTAAGTGTCGTGTCCCATCAACCTGATCGATTTCAACCAAATCGCACGAGCTTCCCCAAAACTACTCCCCTGCCGATTGCGAAAAAGAAAAGAGTTCCCGTCGAAAACACGCACGGTCATACGAGGGTTTTGCAGAGCATGCCCTCCAACCTGCAATATTCGGGAACGATGGCCGCATAGGTCATGAACGCGTCCACGTCTGCTTCCGCTACTTTTGCCAGCCCAATCTGGGCTTCTGAATCTGCAGTCGGCATCGCCGTCACAGGGGTGAGACTTGTTGTTTGTAGCGCGGTCGCACCGCCGTTTGCCCCAGGACTCGCTCCGCCTCCCAGGTCAGGCGTTGTGAACGTCGTCGAAGGCGCACCCGAGCCCGCGCTCGTGCTCGTGTCTACGGTGGATCCAGTGAGCGTCCGCATCCGGCTAATGTCCCGCCCGAGATCCCGATCTGCAAAGCCGCCAGCAAACACCGACGCGTTCAGCATCCCATCGCTTCGCTCCATCTCCTCCACTTCGTCCTCTTCTTCCTCCACAAAGATGTTGGAACTGAGGTTTGATCGCGGGTGCCCATACGGCGTGCTAGTACCGCTGTTGGCGCCACTCCCGCCACTCCCGCCCAGAGGCCCGTTTACGTTGGTGCGTAGTGGTGTGCCACCAGATGCAACCCACCGCTTCCCGAGTAGCCTTCGTATTTCCTCCTCATACCCACCGAGACCTCTACCGGTTCCCAAACCACCGCTAGCAGAACTACGCTCCTTGCCCCAGGTCCAGCGTGCAAAATATGCCCCGCCGAGAGACCCTCGACTGGGGAAACCACCCGCGGGAGCGTTGCGATGTGGGACGACTTGGGCAGAGTCTACTTGCGTGTTTGGCATGAACACCGGCGCGTTGAAGACGTCCCCAACCAAATTGGCGACCGAAGGGAAGTTTGCTGCCGCCCCCGTGACCAACATTCGGGCTGGTAATGGTGAGTAGTCGTACGGATCAAACGGGAGCCCGAGACTTGTTGCACGACTGTTTGGCGCAGATGCCGTGATGGGACTCGGCCCTGGTGTCTGCACATTCCCACGATTGCGGTTGATGTGAGACCCGAGCACACCAGTCGATATCATCCGAGACCATCGGACACGGAAGGAGAGAACTTGGCTTTCGAGAAGACACCGCGGATTTGCGCGAAGATCTCTAAACTCATTGACTTTGATACCCGTTTCGAAGCGGTAGATCCCCTTGACGTGTGAGAGTGGGTAGCTATCGCCCTGCAACAACCAAAAGCTGAAAAGCTTGTCGTCGAGCCTATATGCAAAGTGAGATGCGTGGTTTAGGATCGAAATCCGAATCATCCCAGATGATGCCCACGTACCCGATAGAGCCACCGGGAGGAACGATAGCCACTAGACGATCAAAAGCACTCCAGCTCTTAGTGTACATGTCTCGAACCAAGGCACGAGGGACATCAGCGTTCCTGGACCAGACGTTAGGTTAAACCGGAAACGAAGGCAGTCAAGAAGCATAGATTTACCTGCTTGTCAGCATGGCGATGTATCTTCGCTTTTCTCCAGCGTCCTGTGCTGGATGTGGAAATAGGTTGTAAAGGCGAGTGGGATGATAGTGTTGTGCGGGCGTGAGGAGGCTATCCATGGGTCCAAACGATAGCACAGCGTCTCCAGGCGACGGACAAAGAGAAAGATATCCAGAAAGATAATCAGACGTAAATGGTGTGACGACGGTGTCTGGGAAAAACACAATCGCATAAGTCGGTAAGTCGGCCTTGAGGATCTATGCAAGCATGCACAACACGTACCAGGCTCAAATCCATACCTCTCACATAGATACCGCGACACGTTGGCGATTTTCCTACCGTTTGCCAAGTCGACCTCGCCGAGCCATCCTCGGATCCTGCGTCCCTCCTCTCGACTACCACCAACGATCTCGAGGACGCCCTCATCCCAGTGTCCCTGGGTTGGACTTCCCTGGCCACTGGTATGTGCCCACATACCAGTCGCACATGCCTCTGCCTCGCCCATGTTCACCCACTCGCCGACGATCATGCTTGCGACGAATGTGCTCGCGAGTTGTATCTTGCCCGTACGTGCCCACACGTCCGATGTCCATGACTCCCGGATACGAAGGAGCTGAGCGGCAAGAATCGACCCGTTGGCACATGTACCGACGCGCGCAGCCATGATATCTGGGCCTCCGAGGAGCGCCTCAAGAGCCAATGCATGGGTATGTGCGGATGTGTCTTGTGCGACGGGGGTGTTGGTAAGCGAGAAGGTATTTGGAGGAAGTTGGGAGTGCAGAGGAAGTCGCGGGTCCAACGCGGGGAATGAAGGGATCGGTGTGGATTTCCACCAGACGACGGCATTCTGCAAACGGTGATACCAAGGGTCGGATTACCGACAAACAAACAAAACCCAGAGAAATAGCAGCGACGCGAAACGCACCTGAGCACAACCGCCGATCGATTTTATCCTTGTCACGTCGTAAGTTCTGGAAAGCTTTTCGAGGAGAAAGTCTTGATATTGAAGGGTGGTGGGGACACATGCCGAATAAGGTTTACGATCGAGGGAATTACAAAAAAAGTCCAAATTAGTAAATCGTTGATATCTGAAAATTTTGATTCCGCGAAACGGCGCACCTAGGGCTTTCGCCCACATATCGACCGGGGTCGTGTAGGCATCTCCCGGCGTCGTGAATATGCCACCCTGAGTCCTGATCGAGAGTTAGCACTACGCGATATATGTTTTTTGGGAGCCAAAAGATGAGAGAAAAATACTAGAAGAGTGAACTGGGACGGTATGGGCAGTGGAAAGATGGAAAGGGAGACCCACTGATATTCAGATAATTCAGAATCAAAGTCTACACAGTCGACCCCCACGAGCTCCAGGCTCTCGTCGACGATCGATGCGCGGAGCTGATCGGTAGCGAGCTCGAGACCAAGAAATAGCGGTGGACCTGTCTTGGGTCCCGGGGCCATGTTTTGGAGATCGAAAAGTCACTGGTCAGATTTTACAGACTCTGCACGAGTATGAGATATTAGTTGGCGGATGCTGGTATCGGGTATAGATGGGGTGATGAAAAGGTTCGAGAGCAGGAAGAAAGAAATAGCAGCAGATCGAGTTAGCGAGACAGGTTGGTCGTAGTTGTCCTGGCGGTCGTAAAGAGAAAGACAAGGAGAAGAACAAGGAGAGAACGGCAGGCGACCCGAGCGACTTGGTTTCTAAATTCTCACCACATTGGTCTACAATTGGTGTTCGTCCCAATTCCATTTCTTCCCACGCCGGTGTACATAACAACATAATAAACTTGGCCAATGGCGTCGTGGCGCCTACCTCATCTTCTGTGCAACAACAAGGTGTTCACAGAATGACACGTGCACAATTCTTCCTCGACGAATTGGAGTCCGTAATCTTGCCAGAAGGCTGCTCGCCACCCCAATTCCAGCTGCGACCTAATCACTGGCAATGAGGACTCGAGATACTCACACCTCTTCTCCCTTTTCTAGCTTGTTCGAATCTGCCATACGTTCAAGTCTGGGTTAAAAAGCGAACACTCGCCTGGATATACACTGTCGTATCGACGTCATCGACGCGATCGTATGTACAAATTAGGAAAGCTACACAGGAAAGTCCATGTTCGATCGAAATGTCCAATGGAAAGTCAAAGGTGAACAAAGAATTACTCTTGACCACCAACACAGCGTAACCACGTCCTGCATTCATCCAGTTCCATCTGCATACTGTCAAACAGCGTTAATACAAAGGGTTAATGCGACGCACGAGGGAAAGATGAAGCACGTCTTTGACGTCCAAAATGACGTCATCCACCAACTGGGTTGCCTCGAAGAGATAAATCTGCCATAATGTCGGCTCGATATCATCGAGGACGGATTCAGAAACTGGAGTCTTGACTAAAGCCTTGCACCCGCAGATGTTAGCCTCCGCTTCCGTCCTGTAGTGACACGCCAGCGCAAAAGCGAGGCCGTCGACGAGTGCCGCGGCCGTAAGCAAGGTAACTGGATATTGCAACATGTCTGGTTCTGCATCGAGTCTTACGTTTAGACACAGGAGCATCGCTAAGATCGATGGATACTTACGCAGGAGCGATTCGAATAACTTATCCCAAGTCACGCGTTGAACGGCTATCCAACCGCCTTGTAATGGTGCAGTCGCCTTGCGCAAGGTAGGCAACGCATTCCACAGCTCGTCCAAGACATCTTGCGGCGTGCAGTTTCCGAGCTGAAACTGGAGTGTGTACATGACATCACGCTGTGCGTGCTGGGTATAGTAAAATCAGCACTTGGCATCAACTAGAGCCGTCCAAGACCCACTTCAAACGTCTCATGGGTCATTGGATAGGGTGCCATGTCCAGAAACTCGGCAGCGAATACCGGGCCGAGCGGCGCGAGACAGTCGCGATGAAGCTAACGACCGTTGAGTTGTATCAAAAGAAAAACAAACTCATGCATACCTTGACACTCAATGCCATGCATGCGACCGCGAGATACCAGATGCCACTCTCAGAGTCGTCATGCGATCCCAAGGATTCCCGTTCGAGGCGCTCGTACTTGTACGCCTCTCTCCAGTACTGTACCTTCCCGGGATGAAGAAAGTATCTATGAAACAACTGCACCGCGTGAAACCGCGTCTGGCGTGAGTTCATAAGTTGATCGTAAAGATCAATACCGTGGTAACGTTGAGCGCGAGACCGTAGCACCGGTTCTTTTGGGAGTTTCTAAGGGCAAAGTGAGATTTCCATGAAAACACGCGGATCCACCGTACCTCGAGTATCCATCCTGTCATCTCTTTCCGAAAGTCGTTCGCAATACCGAACGCGTTGGACCAAATTTCCTGAATGATAAGCCTATGCTGCGCAGGGAAGATCTTCACGCTCTGAATCGGTGCTAAATCCTGGCTTTCCTGGGAATCGATCGCCGAGCGCGTACTCTCCTCTTCCCATTGGCCACAGCTGTCGCTCGAATCGGAGGTACTTGCACTGTCTCGCCGCGAAAAGGCCAGATCAGTCGCATATATCGCCTTCAATCGCTCCGTGCGTGTCTCGTCGTGGACATTTAAACCATCCCTTTGGCGCTCGGAGCGTTCTCGGAGGAGAAGCGCCTTGAGGCGGTCAATCGCTTGGTCCTCAGCGCAACGCACAACTGTGGGCGTGGTATGTGGAGGTGGTGCGATGATGGGGACTGGGGGAATCTCTGGGACGTCCAAGGATCTGCGGCGATATACACCGAGCGTTCGAGCCAGAGGGTTCGCCTTTGATCGGGCGTAGTCCACGGAATTGGGGAGCGGGGTGTTTGGAACCGTCGGTGGACAATCCTTGTCCAGGCAAGGTCGAGAAGTCAGTGAGCTCAGAGGGGAAGGGTAGAAAAGCGAATCCTGGGAGAGAAAGACGCATACATGCGCATCGATTAATGCCCTCTTGTATACACGATGACAATGAGCGTACCGGCGACCCTCCTGAGCACGCAGAGACCTCTGATCTCAATGACCGCGCGCGTCGTATACTCGCAGGTTCCGTGGCTTGGTATTTGGATTGAACACTCGAGTCGCTGGCACAGGAAACATGAGACACGGTTCGATCGAGCTTCGCCTTCTTGGATTCTGGGGGATAGTCGACTGAGGAGCGGCGTCGTTTCAGACCATTATGCAGCGTAGCCTGAGCGGGGCAAGAAACTGAGATGATAGACACTCTGCGAGGAGGCATATTCGAGGGGACAGCATCATCTCCTTTTGTTTCGCGGCTCGTGGTGGTGGCGTCGTTGTTATCATCCACAGCGCCATGCGACGAACCGGGTTCCACTTCGGTCGATATCGCCAAATCGAGGATGGTAGGACCAGAAAAAATGGCTCTCTTGCGAGAAGCAGCTATGAGATTCCCCAGAGCAGGCACACGGTCGATCTCGTCGGGTTTTTCAAGATGGTTTGTTTGTTCGATAGCTGTTCGGGTCGTCACCACGCATATATCGTCTGCCACAACCTGTCGTGTGCTTATCGCATACAGACGCTCATCGAGGGATACTTGAACAGCGCTGCAAGTAGGCATCGACGACCTGCTTTCGGGCGTATCTGTGGGGAGAGGGGGGGAACGACGCATCGACGTTGTGGTAGGAAATATGAAAGCGTTCGAACCCGCCCGGTCGTTAAATGGTGCTTTGACGAGCAATTGTCCATCGTCACGCGGGCGACAAAACACGAGTTGGTTCACAATGGGGCTCTCGCGGCGCAACATCCGAGTCATCGGAACCGGACCCGTCGTGAATGGCGAAGAGTCGGAATGGAGGCCGACAGGCGAGGAAGAGGCCGGAGGAGGCCTCGTGCTGGGAGATTCCCATTTTTCGGCGTGGCCATTGTTCTTCGGAGTGCTCGCGGCGCACGGTTGCTGTGACCCACGTCCTGGACGTTGTATCATGTCATCTATTTCAAGGTCCGGATTTTCGAAGGGGGGGCCAAGAAAATAGTTCCCGTCGATCGTACGAAATTCCAGTTCGTCCACATCGAAATTTCGTGTTTTTTCACAACCATCGAAGGTGCAAAACGATACTTGAGATGCGGGTTTCGACCAAGGAGAATCGGAAAATTCGCAATTGCAGCAAGAGCCCGGCTTGGGACAGAGCCAGCAAAAGTCTTCGTCACAAATGTTCATCAGAGGGAAGACTCAGACTGAGGTAGCGATTGAGGGAAAAGAGGACTCGGATCCGAGATAAACCGTGCGTATTTAGGGGAGCTTATATTACCTCAAATGGAAAGGGCGATGGCGGAGACTGTCAGACTGAGCTGGATCCCTTGCTGTCACGAATGATTCGAGCTACAAAGTAGAGAAAACCGCCTCGTACGCACATAAACATTTTTCAGAGAAAAGATTCTAGTAGGTACTATAACCGGACACAAGACAGTTCGTCGTCGTACCGGGCTCGCCACCGCTCATTTGCAAACCCGACCAATCCCAGGTCCCTGCAGAAACTATTGATCATCTCCCGCTGATTGAAAGGAATGAGAGCATACCAGTACAAGAACCGCCACCGCAGTTCACGGCTATCGTTTTAGCACTACTCTTGACGCTGATGTCGGTTGTTCCCTGGTTGAAGTTGATGTCCTATCAAAAACATCCAATCAACATCTGTTTTGCTTATGACAAAATTACTCACGGATATGGTGACGCCGGTCCCAGGTGTCCCGAGAGAAGCGGGGTAACTCTGTGTAATTAGCACACCATACGAGGAACAGTTTGTCGCAGTATTGTCCTGGTGATGCACAATGAGCGTGACTCCGAGCTGGATATGGTAGATCTGCATACGGAATAGGTAACATTGGTGACCCTACTATTCGTCGCAACTTTGTCAGTCTTGATGCGGAAAGCTTGTTGGCTATGGGTCATTCATTTAGTTTGAACAGCTTTGATGCGTCAGTCTAAAATGAGCACCTATTAACGACTGTGTTTCCCCGAACGACGACACCCTCAACGACAGTGTCGGAGGAGATCGAACCCTGTAGTTTTGGAGCATGAGGATCTATGTATTTCAGTGACTAAATAAGGCCACGCACAATGGATACACCATGGCCACCATGGCAGTAATTGTCTTCGAATACAATATTCTGCCCCTTGTTAATAGCCAAGCAATCATCCTGAATGTGACGAGTGAACAAATTCGTCAGAACCAGATAATAATTATGAATACCTGGTTGATCACAACGCTGCACGTCCACTGTGTCAATTCTGCATAAAAACAAGACGGATACGCATTTTTACCTGTTTTCGATGACAATGTCACTTCCACTGACATCAAAACCGTCGGTGTTGTGTCCTGGGGAATAAATCAATGTTCAAGTTCTTTCACGTAATGGTGAGCGCTCATCACCTGCAGGACGGCCATTGCTCTTAGCGTTGGGGTAATCTCCTTGGCCTTTACATTCAAAATTTGAGGAAATGTCAGTTACGAGGGAAATGATCAACTCACTGTCATCAACAATGACATTGCTGACGACCAGCGGGCCAGGATTGTTTATGGCGAAGCAATGTGCCGGGGAATTGACGACGTGAACGTCCTGAAATTAAGCCAGTTGTGATACGATACCGTATAACAGGTAGTCACATACGGACAACGTCCCCGAGATCTCGATCCTATCGTATCAAGTTAGGGATATCACGATTTCCGTAAAATGCACCCACCTCATCATGGGATGAGGCTTGGTGAAGCCATCATTGGTTCCCAGACCATCCTGTGATGGGTCAGACATCGACAAAGTACACAATCACCGCAGCATCATTTACCCAGTAGAAAGGTCCACCGCCATCCCAGAGGTGCTCATTCCCGTTGACTGAAAGTACATCATTGATATCGAAGTGAAAGGATACTCGAAGCAGGCTCACATGTGATGTCTTGCCCTCTATCACCGACAACTCGAGGTCAGTAAAGGAGCAAATGTCTTCGTCAAATGAACTCGACGCACATGACCTCGAACAAAGGACCAGCCCAGCTTTTGTTCCCAAACTGGATCTCTCCCACTGAAGGAAGTCGTCAGCCCGCCCCAGCAGAAAAGGTTGCAAATGATCACTCACAAACGTTGACAGTGGTGCCTTGCAACAAGTTGAGGCTGAACGTCTTCCCAGCTGGCACAGTGAACGCGTTGATGTTCACAGTTTCGCACTGAACTGCAGCGCTCACGTCACTCAGTGACGAGATCGTGCCCACACAATTGCTAGACGATGTCGCCTGCGGCACCGCTTTGGCCAAAGTAAAGAATGAGATAAGAGTAAGGAGTGGAAACATCCTCGTGCGAGTTGACCGCCTGAATATCAACGTTTGTTAGCCCCAGTAACGACCATGCTTCCCATTTTATGCATTCTCAAGGCTCAAGTCCCGGTGGAAATGTCAAAGCGACTGTGGAGCAAAAATACTGATCAGCTGTCAGATGCCTTCCAACGAGACAAACGAAGCTCGCGCAGAGACAGTTTATCGGGGCGCTGAAACAGATGGAAGCTGGACAGAGAGTTTCTGAGCAGCGTGCAGAATTCTTCCTACGGTAACCAGTTAGACCCACTTTCCATGGAAACGCGAGACCGGTGCCACGACTGACGCGGCTACTGACGGGTGCTAAAATTTGACTACTCTGAATCTTGTCAATAATGAGTGAGGCACCGAGTGCAGGTGGAGTGCAGCCTCAATTTAAACCCACCCGATTTTCGTCGACGTTAAGTTTCGCCATGGGGATATTGGAAAGAAAGGCACCGAGTTTACTGTCAGAGCGTGTCGATTCCAAGCGGCACTCGTAGGGCGACGTCCAACAAAGTTAAAGTCTTGAGGCCGACCGAATGATCAGAAGGACTGTCCTCGAAGTATTAGGTCTGGTTTGGGGAGCTGGAGACCAGGTGAGGCCAGTGTAAGCGAAGCTTGTGGCAAATAAGTTTATGGTTCGTCACGGGTGACACCGCGAGTGGACACCCGTACCCGCCCGGCAATTCGTCCCAAACACCCGCGGTGCTAGAGGACTGTGGGTTGGTCAAAGCATAATGGGTTTATTGGCCACAATATTGAGGTGACTGCGCAGTGATACCGTCCGTTGCTTGTCGGCGATGACCAGGAATCATTGGTTACAATCAATTTTGCTATTGCGGTTGCACGGTTGGCATGTTGAAGTGGAGTAGATTTGCGTGTGACTGCTTGCCACACCGTACTCTTGAACACTGATAAGTTGATCTTCATGTTGTCTCGTGCGAAAATTAGCGAGCTGAAGTGTGCAGTACGGAAGGGTGACGATATCTGTTGTTAATGTCGAGTTAACCCACCGTGACGATTTTGTGTCGCGATTGAAAAAGTCACCGCGCAGCTGGCGCCACACACTGGCAAGACACGGTATTCTTACCATTGCTCGTGTTCTGCTCTTGAGATAACTCTGTATTTCTTTACAGATGTTCATTGAGCATGAGAGATTCTACCCAAAAATTATCTCATGATTTCACATGAAACAAGAAGGCGAGCATGATGAGACGGTCGGGAACCTTTTTCACCCAAGCCTCAAACGGATGTTGAGGCGTTTGCTGCCTCAGCTCGACTGTCACCCCACGGAACTGGCGGTCATGTTAGGTAAAGCCAACGGAATCACGCAACCCGTTTCGTAAATGAAACAGTTGCCTTTGCATTCTCATGCAGATATCTAATGTGTTTCTTTCCCACATGCACGCACGACTCAATCAGCACTTGTTACATGAATGGACGCTTTTTACTCCCTGGCAACTGCCCCTGTATCATTTACCCCCTTCGTCCCATTGCCAAGGACGACTACGATGACATGCCAGCTGACACGACGCAGCGTAAAAGGTGTTATGTATATCAGTGGATTTTGCATTGCAATAGCCTTTTTACATTGTCCACCTATGATAAGTGACACACATAGGCCCTGGAAGTTGACTCAGGGTATCGGCTTTCTTGGGTCCAGGAATTTTAACAGGGTATCTAACTACAACAACGAGCTCCGTGCATGAACAACATGCCAGTTACTAGATAATAAATCCAAGTATAATGCGAATTAATCCAAATATTAGTCCGAACAGCCTAGTGTGAAATAACATACATCGAGATATCAAAATGCAATTCGCTTCCCTAAGAAAGTGCGCGGGAGTCTGTCAATGACAAAAAAACTCTTCGAGAACACGGCCAAAGATGGTCAAACCGTTCTCGATCGTTTCGTCTGTCCCGACAAAGGTGGCACGGAAGTAGTTGACACGCTGCCGTTCACCGTTAGCCCGAATATAACTGTTGGAAACAGGAGACGTACATCAGCAATATGGTTATCAGATTGTACACATCCCGAGCGGTTCATGATCGCAAAGGTAGACGCGGGCATCATCACCAAGCCACAGTCAACAAGTTTACGGAACAGTTCGTCCATCAACTCCGCTGTGTTCGACACGGGTCCCCCAAGAAGCTTGGTGTCTTCGAGTACCTTGTAGCGGGGATGACGATTAAGAGGGATCTTGATCCATACAAACAGGCCGGATTGTGGAACTTCCGCCGATGCGAGAACAGAGCCGGCTATCTCGCGTGCGAATACGTCCATGAAGAGGTTTCGTCGACGTTCGTACTCGCGGCAAAGAGATGCCACCCATTTCATGAATCCGTCAGTGCCCCAGCCTTGGCTTCCCAGGAGCTCTGCGACGAAGGCTTGTCCAAGGCCGTTTGGGTGTTGCGAGGAAGAGTCTGTAAGCATGTCTAGTTTTTCTGCAAAGAACTCGCTGCTCGTAACCCAGCCTAGTCGCATGCCCGGCGCAAGGATTTTGCTAAGACTGTACACAGGAACGGTGAGATCCGGACGGTCAACAATGTGGCTCGACTAACCTGTCTAGGCGCATGACACGTCCATCGTAGTCTATAGAAAGGAAAGAGCGAGGAAGGACCTCAGCCATGGCGTGGGTGAAACCATGCCGTTCGACCGTGGTCTGCTGGATATCAAGATCATATTGCAGGAAAAAGTATGGGTCATCCTCAAGAATGATGACGTCCCAATCCCTGGAAATTTGATAAATCTGCCGCCGTCTCTCGAGGGACAGTGTACTCCCGGTCGGGTTCTGAGAGCAGCTGATTATAATTTTGTGAGTTAGGAAATGGCCGAGTCACCTGAAATGACGCACGGGATTGTGTAAAGAACATGAGGGAGTTTCCCTTGTGAAGCTTCATCCCAATTGGCTAGGATTCGCTCCATATCAGATGGTATGAGACCATACTTGTCCATTCGAATCGGTACCCAGTCGATACCAAGGGGAAGCGCTGCATTGGTCATGGCGGAGAATGTGAATTCCTCACAGAGGAAGGAGTCACCGGGGTCGCCCAGTAGCCGGAAACACTTGGAAAGAGCATCGGCGTTTCCGAGGCTAAGGGAGACCGTGTGCTTTGGTGGTGCATGGATACGATCATTGAGCTCTGCAAGAGCGTCTCGTACGTGTTTCAATCCTGTACCGGCACCGTAGGCCATGGCAGTTCTGAGATTCAACGCGCAAGGCTCATCCCTGTAGGACGAGATAATTTGTTGTTCCCCAGTGCCTGCTCTCCAGTTTTTGACAGGGTCCTGCTCATGGATAGAAGGAACTACAAAGTTCACCTCGGAGACTGGGTACAGCGCATGGTGTGGGTCACCTGTCATACGAAATGAATGTAGGTGAGAATACATTCGTTAGTGATTTACGACGCCATACCATTTCCCATGTTAATCGTTCCGGGCTTGACTTGGGCAACTTTCCAGATGGACTTGATGGGGTTTGGGAGTCTAGCCCTGGCTTCCGCCGACAAGTGGCGAGACAGGTCAGGCTGTCGACGCTTCGAGGTAAAGTCACCAGCTCTATCATAGTAAGATGGGACGACGTAAACCATAGTGAAAATCTATCTAAATAAGAGAGAGGAAGAAGGAAAATGGGGGAGTGAAATTTGGACCTGTCACAACGATGCACCTTCAAGTTCTGCTTTTCAAGCTGCTTTGGTTCACACTTGTTACTTACGACACGTTAAAAAGCAGCGGAACAAACTTTGGCAAAGAAAGTATGCAGTGTGTTGTCCAGTACAGGGATCTCCGAGATGGGGTCGTCAGAGCTCCTCGGGACAAGAGCGGAAGCCAAGACATGCCAGGACCGAGTCGCTAAACCTGCGCGACGAGATCTCGCCCGTGCAGTGATCGCGTTTGGGTCGCACCTTCGGGGGCCAGAACTTCAGCGCTTCAGCCCCGAGCCCCGAGGACAGTCCAACTAGTACCTGCATTAATAGGAAGATTATCGGAGTTTGAATTACACTTCAGTGGACTTGAGTACCTTTTTAGGAAGGCGAGCCTAGCGCGAGGTGGCGCAGCGTCTTCGTCTCTCCTCACCTTGCACTCGCTCCAGCCAGCCACTCGCTGGCTGGTTCTTTTTCGCTCCATTCTCCTGGGAGACCGCGAGGAGAACGAGACAAAACTACGTCACTGTTCAAAGCAATGGGTTAATTTCACCTTTTCTTTCACCCGCACTCCTGCGTCCTAAAACCCTCACCGGTTTAATTTTCCCATTCTCACACCCAGTGCTCGCCGCAATCACGCGGATCTCGCTGAACCTTCCGTGACAATCACGCCATCTTCCCCAGATCAAAACCCATTGATAGCCAGGTGGTCGTCTGAGCTGTCACTGCCAACTCACCGGCACGTCGGCTCTCTCTCTTGTGTCGACGCACCTCGCGTCGACCTCGTGTCCTCCGTTTTTCAACAGACTGGACGCCATTTCTCGCCAGCTCTCCGGCGTGCTCTCTCGTGTCGACGCACGCGAGTTGCGTTGGCATGTTGCGGCCTCTGTTTTTAACCACCGGACACCACTTCTCGCCAGCTCACTGGCGGGCTCTCTTGTGTTGGCGCGCACGAGTTGCGTCGGCACCTCGTGGCCTCCGGTCTTCGACCCGACCTCTCGGATGCCACTTCTCGCCAACTCAACAACCCGCTGGCGCACTCTCTCGTGCTGATGGCATCATGTCGGCACTCACCACCATGCGTCCCAGGTCTCCAACGAGACGGACACTGCCGCTCGCCAGTAGGCCAGATTACTGGCTCTCTCGCGTGTCGACGTGCATTGCTTTTCGCATTGCACGCTCGGCACGCCTCACTGTGCATGGTTGCCACCACGCACACATTAAAGTCATGTCCACTGGTATCAAACCAGCGTGCACGCACTACTGCGTCCACTGGTATCAAACCATACGCAAATGCCCCTGGTCACTGATTCACTCATACGCCATGGGAGCCTTCTCCTTCTGTGTGGGGCGAGCTCCGCTGCCTGCGTTGCAGGCTCCTTTCCGGGAAGGCAGCTCACTCGCCCTCACAGTGCTTTGGGCCGGAAAGCCCTCTGTGGCTTTCGCCCACCGTGACATCCTCACTCCTGCTGTGTACATGCCTACTGTATTTATCATGTCCATCACCCGCTCCGGGCTCCCAACCTCCAGTGCGCGGACCAGGTAAATTCGCTGCTCCTAGTATTTGGGTGTCGAGCCTTTAGGCTGATGTGTCCCGAGCTCCTAACTGTTGGGAAACAGCTCGCCTCGCCGCCCAGGATCACAGCAGCGCTTCGGCCCCCCCCCCCACCTCATCGTTACCTCATATCATGTATTAGTCTACCTACCAGTCTTTACATTCACTCGGGTCCGCATCTCGCCGGGCCCTTTTCTCTTCTAGATCCGCCTTCCGAAGTCATCGAAAGGCATAGAGTGTAGCTCAACTGCCACAACCAACTAGTATGCTTGGCTCCGGATGTGACCTTGCTTCGGTCCGAGTCTGTTTTTCCCGCATGGAGATCATCGCGGTGAGCGCGTATGATACCAGGAAGGCCGCTGTGGACGGGGGTAATGATTGAATCCAAATTTCACACGAACACGCGTGCTTCAACTTGGTTGGCTGCCAAGAGATTGTCCGAGATGGGCCCGAAGCCACTGAGAGTAATGCATCCAACCGCAGAAAACGTCCTCGAAGCTTCCCGCCCGACATGTGCGAGGATTCACCCCTGTTGATTTTGATATGTACTCCAATGGAGACAGCTCACCGACAATTTTGCCACAGCAATTCGTGCTTAGTCATCCCAAGCCAGACCTAATACTTCGAGATCAGAAGATGGTCGTTTTGATCATACGAGGCATTATCGACAATGTGGGGCACACTTAGAATATGATACCTAGACCGCAAATTATATTGTCAGGAAAAATGTCCAAGAATAAATGATAATGGAGTCCCAGGACAAGTGACCATGTTGCTCCCTCACCGCGTACCTGCTTAATTCGCTCATTCAATTGCATCAAGCAGCCTCCAGTCCAGCCGCACACAATCCAGTAAGCTCAAAACAAGCTGACAACACATAGTAAGCGATGTCCGCGCATCTCGAATGGAAACAACTTACAATTTTCTCTTCTGTGTACAACGACAAAGGGCTGTTACGAAGTCATTCAGAGACACAAGGTTATGACGGATGGGATCGCCGGTGGGCTGCATAGATCGGAGAGTTGGAGCGGTGGTGGGGTGCCATCGAGCAGGAGCCGTCCCTCCTCTCTCCCATTCAAGTTCCACCCCAACACGTATCACCACCTTCTGTCTGGGTCGCACGCAGGCGGTGCCCGCCAGCGCGTACACTGCCAGGCCAACTCCGGTCGATAGCACACTCGGGATGGTGACGGTCGGGGTACCGGAGCCCCTTCGCATGGTCGAAACCGCACCACTCGCCCCCCTTACTCGTACAGTACAGGTGCAGATCTTCGAAGAAGGGCACCTGACAGACGCCGCGAGTGGGTGATGGCGATCTCCCCGACCGTCCGCCGATATTGCACCTTGGCTTCGTCCCTCGCCATGGTCCGGCAAACTACTGTGGGACACGAGTCATGAACATGAGGGCATGTAAGTACGCACCACACAACAAGACAGTCAGGCACCAATATGTACGGTATGTAGATGATCTCAGGTCGATCAAGGGGTATCTCGCTCAAACAAGCATGTTGCAATGCCAACGCCAACGGGCGCGATAAGTTGTGTTGTTTTAGACAGTCGAGTGTTGGCTCAAACGACTTTGGTCTGTCTGGGAGCCCGTGCCTACCCGTAGTTCGATCAAAAAAGATGCCTTTCCATGGCAACATCGGACGGGTTCATCTGTAGAGTGAAAGGAGAGAGAACTTGGGAAACACGAGATCCAAGATCGACGCGGAAACAACCTTTTCAGGGCGTAGACCGTCGGAAAACGGCCGCGGGGTCCTTACCTGGGAGCCTGACGTCACGAATTGGAATTGCGACGATAGCTCAAAGACGCATGCTTTAGGTTAGACAACCGGATGGCGTTATGTGGGCGGCTTGGCATTGTTGTCAAGTGACAGGGTACAACCACTTGAAACGGGCACGGGGGCAGCCCGCGATGTCACCAAATGATCTTGAAATCCGATGGGAATGTACTTGCTAACAAAGGCAAGTGGTTCTTCGAGATCAGACTTCGCCAAGCCGGTCGAAGGGTTGCAGAGGTTTGTACTTATGACCTAGCGTAGCGGCTCGATGAAGATACCCTTTCGGGAAAAGTTCCCATGTTCTTGACTGCGGGCGAGTAGTCTTGAAGCCGGAGGAACGGGTAACAAGTCAATCGAATAGACACTCTGGAATCCCCTCTTCTATCCGTCTCTCCGATCTCAAAGCTGTCAGTGCAAGGCTGCCTGAAATTCCGAGACCGATCATTATAGGGGTCAAGTCGCTCAAGCAGGCTCACCGGGGTCACGCGCCTTATACCCAAGTTCCCCGCCGGAGTTGCAGCGCTGAACGGTCAAGCTCAAGTTCGGACAGATAGGCACTGCTTTGTCAACGATCGTCATACAATCCCGGAAGGTTATGGAATAGCTGGGAGGTGCCGGACAAGATACAGTCAACTAGAAAGGTGCCATCTTGTCCCAAGGACCGTTATTAAATTCGAGAAGTTATGGAGCGCGAAAGATGTTTTCCCGGTACCACGCAAGTTCTGCAAGAGGACATTAGCCAAATGACCAAGTCAAAGACAAAAGAGTAACCTCGAATAGATCCATTGATATCTTCCAATGCTCTACGCGGAGGTCATCCGGAAATCCCCTCTGAAGCACACTGAAACATACCTGTGTCTGCCGCTGAAAATCTTCGATGGGGCTTCGGTTCCGGGATACCATCTACGGCACAACTCCTGGAATATCTTGTCAGAGTATCGGGACTAGGAGTGGGGTCAATGCCAACCTTGATCGATGATACGTCTGATTTCCTGATTAGACCGCGGCTGTAAGATCAAGGGAAAGAAGTACTTACCGACAATCCTTCAAATGGACTTGAAATCAGAACGAGACGGTCAGTGGTGCCTCTGCTCACCTATAGTGAAGCCAATCCACGACTTCGGGCATTTCCTCCACCAAGAAGGATCGATCTGCGTGAACGGAACTACCCGCAAGCACGCCCGTCCGCTTTTCCGGTATCCATCTCTTGATGTACTCGAGAACTGCACTTGAGACATCGTCTTTGCAATGTGGCGACTCGAGGCATGCTTGCGTCAGACCTGACTGGTGCGTTTCAACGATCTGTGTGTTTCGTGCTAGTCGCGCACGATGATTACCTTGCCATGTTGTTCTATACACCATTTATCCATGCTTGTTGATGTGAATTGAACCGAAAGTGCATGAGAATGATGAAAGAGCGCATACTTGTCTAATATCGACTTGTCCCTTTTGATCACAAATTCGATACCGTCGCCCACCACGTCCAAGTTACCGTTGGTAATGATCACCTACGATAGACGCAAAGTTCATACACTTGTTTACTGAACGTCTTGACATTGTAAAAGCATCTACTCACGGCAATTTCAAGAAGCTTGTCGTGTTTAGGATTCAATCCAGTCATTTCGCAATCTATCCAAACAAGAGGGCCGGCCTGGAAGTTCAATTGACCACCGTGATGGATAGCTGACCTAGCCATGGTATTCGATCGAAGATGGGTTTGTGCTATCCAGATATTTCGTGGTG
>JBBPSD010000444.1:0-24719 GCA_038093415.1 Xerocomellus chrysenteron | reverse complement strand
GCACATAATCCATGGACATCTTTTACCCATCAAACTTTTGTCATGTCACGGTTTTGCATCGGTCGTACTGCCCTCAATCGACTCCAGTGCCGTCGTGCTCGCGTTGCACGCGCTGGTATCGCTCCTCCACCATAATCCCTGCATGGCGCCCAAGTCCAGCGCATCCGATTCGCCCGATACGGTCTCGATGGGACCGTATGACCTCGTACTGACGTTTCCAAGACTCGTTTTGAATTTTCCACATCGACGCGGTGTTCGATAGGCCTACTACTTGCGTTCCTGTCGCCGGTGCTGATCATTCTCGCCGACAGCTAGCGCCGCTTGTTGCCGCACCATTCGACCATCCTCTTGGGTTCAATATCGTCGCTCTGGGCCTTCTCGTCGCTGTCGTCTTCGCTCTCAGACTCCAGCTCGTCTCAAGCTCCTGTAGCCCCAGGCTGTAGGTAAGTCTTCTTCGTCCCTTCACTCCAAGTATTGGCTGACGTGTCCTGACGCGTACTGCGCTGCCTTAGTAGGGCTGTTCCCGTCTTAATCACTTACACTGTTCAAGAAGATTACGCAATGCGGCAGACGCTTTCGACGCGTCCGTCTCGCCTCCGATAGGTCGGCTCGCAGGTACACTCCACTCCCCTCGAGCACTCGGGGGCTCGTTCCGAGTTGCTCGTCGTGCTGCCTTGTCGGGTCACTTCGGTGGCCCAGGTGTACTGGGAGCCCATTGACGCGCTATCGACGTTTTTCGTACTCGGCTGACAATTTCAGCGCGAGTTGCCGCTGGCACCGCTCGTTGCGCCATCGCCGCTACACCGTCCCTCACGGCCTCACCCTTATTGCTTCCCGGCCCTCCGCCATCCATCTACATACCGGTCTGCACCGTCTGGGGTCACCAGTCCAGTGTCATCGCCTTCTCTTCGTCGTCATGGCCCATTCGTGCCACCCCTCTGGTTCGCTCTGGGCATCACCTGGTATGTGCATGACATCTCCCGACTCGGTTCGTGCACCCACACTGCCACCTAACCCGACCGTCGCACCCTCCTCGAGCTCGACGCGTTCAAGCTGTTTGTCGACTTGCCATTGACGTCGTGACCTCGTCACAGATAGCTCATACCCGAACGCGACCTTGCGTACTCGACCGCGGCCGCAATGGACGCCATGAAGATATCCCTAACTATATTGAATTGCCTTGCGATCGGTGCGGTGATAACGCTCTCGCGGCGCAATCAGCAGGAGGCTGCTTACTCACTAAGTACTTATAATTAGATCGAATGCCTTTGCAATCCAACCGCCGAGTGACAGTCCCTGAGTCCTGAGCGCGACAGGTGACGAAAGTACGCTTCCCTTGCCGTAATAAGTTTGTGCCTTTTAAGTCGGCTCTTTGAACTCTGAGTCACAACTCCTCGCCCACCTTAGGGAACCTATCAACAGCATCCATCCATCTCAGCTCTACTGTTTATATTGTACCATGTTGTTCAACAAGCTTGCGCTCACGCTCCTTGGCATCGTCGCCGTTGCAGCTGCGTTGCCGATCACGGATGTTGTGGTGAAGCGTGGCTCAGACCTCGACCTTCAAGTTCGTGGTTGTGACAGCTATTCCGAGTGAGCGTCCATTGTGTATTCATTATGCGTTGTGTATCGCTCACGAATTTTCTGCTGCATTGCAGTGGCACCCAAAACTTTGGCTGTTAAGGAGTCACTCAGTGGGCGTAGACAGAGGGTGTCAATGGCTTGGTTAGAAAATCAGTTCGGAGAGGAATGCTGTGACAGATTGATTGCACGGTCAGCAGGGGTTGCGTTTACATGATCCACGACATGAATATCTATATATAATATCTACCCATCAAAACGTGTTCCGGAGAGTCCCAAAAATGCATTATTACCATAGTGGGATTAATCTCGAAAGTCCACTGTCTGCAGCAATGCATACTGTGCAGATGAGGAGGACACATTACCTGCTACATGCTCGTCGTGCATTCATGTCTCACAATACCCCGTCGGCGAGTGGCATGAGATCGTTGGGCGAGATGATATACACCATTCTTCTCATCTTGCTCCGAGACTTTCACTGGCTGCTCGAGTAAAATTTCCGCCACTTAAACGCCCTGCTGTGCTGGTAATAAACTGTCCAGCAAAGCTGTGACTGTCAGCGGAATCGACCTCCGTATCACCACAAAATCTTTTAATTTATCATGTGGCGGGTAGAGTAACCAAATTCGGATTCCAGCCTGAGGAATGCGAGGCCCACTGGGAAGAGGCGATGGCAGGGTTTGAGCCCGGTGCGCACTCTTGCACACGAGTAAGTTTCTCCCTGCATTGTAATAGTGTAATTGATACTCACGTTACATAGTGCCAGTCCTGCTGCCTGCACCTACAATCACGTCAGAAGACATCCCGTTTACACCGGATCTCCCCGAGGCGAGCCGCGGCGCGCGGATTCCGATATGTCACCAGTAAGGTGGTACCTAAAGCTCGCTTACTCTACTAGGAACCACTGCCGCAGCGGGATCGACGCTAACTTGAATATTCACCTGCAGTGGGTGATACGCTCCTCTCACGGTTGCAGACGACGACCCTACTCTCGTTTATTATAGACATCAATCGTCCAGGTGAACTCATGCGATAAATTCACACCTCCGGGTTCCCGGAACGCTTTGATTGGCCCACTGGGAAGATCTAGGCTTCGTTGCCGCTCCGTGCACTCATCCACCAGCGAGTTTCCTAGCCGCATCGCAATGGTATCCATTGAGTCAGCGTCGACCTTGGTTCCTAGATCGTTTACTCTAGGAATCAGCATCGACGTTAACTGAATGCCGAATCAGAACGGTCCGAATTAATCTCTGAAACCCCCAAATTTTACAGGGTCTACTAGTTTCACTGCCGCATCCATACAGTGAAGTCTGAAGGGCTGCAAGATACCCTTCAGGACCGCTCAAATACTCGTCCAATGAAGACTCGGGCTCGCTCAGCGCAAAGGAATTCATGAGCAGCCGTACATCCTGGCAACTTCTTTGCCGATGTTTCACTGGACAAAAAAGCCCTGTCGCCGCCGCCACCCTCGAAAGCCCTCGAGGCTCTTGGCTCTTGTGTGTGTGTGTGTGTGTGTGTGTGTAGTGCCTTCGCGTTCAAGGATGACGGTTGTTTCTGTGAAGAGATGTATGATGGCTGTGTGATAGACTTGGCTTGGCTCGTTCGTGTTCAGCGAGGATATGAGCTTGCCCATGCAGCGACTCGTATCCGACCTAAATACCACCTTGCTTCATCAGTCATTCAGACTCCTCGTCGGGCTCAAGGAAGAATCTCTATCGGGGCTGAAATTCTAAACAATAGTTATGCTGACGAAAAAAAATACTGTTTATCAACCGACGGCTCTCTTTTTCTGCCTTTTCTTAGCCGGTCCGGCATCATCCTCGACACGTCCAAATTTCCCCGCCTTCTTGGTAGCAACACGTTGCAAGGCTCTCTTCGCCTCCCCATCTGGGAAGCTTGTGAGGTCAAAGTAGATGGGGGCAAACTCGATCAGCCTGTGAACCCCGTCGTCAGTCTCGACATCACGAAACACGACAAGGTCAAGGACATACCACTCAGGCTTGACATCTGCCACTGTCCGGATAAAAGGTCTCGTCGTCAGGACAAACTCATTGAAGATGACCCATTCCGGCTGTGTATCCAGACCACAAGACGGGTGTAAACCAACAACCTAGCACCGTCATTCCGTCAATCGACTCTTACCAGGAAGAAAAATAACAGTCGCCACGTACTTGATTATCCTTGACCGTCAGATAGTTGCCCTTTTCACCCTCCTTGTGTGCGACTTGCATGAAGAAGCCACAGCACAGTACTTTCCTAATGTTAATGTACATCTTTCTCTCGTCTTGGTTTGATAGAAGGGCCACTTCGTAGCGCTCCATAGTGCGCTCCAGCTGTTGGCGGACGTTCTCGGCTTGAGCGAGTGCACGCGCAGAAAGGTAGTTATTCCAAGCCCAATGTTTATCGCTCTTGTCTGTGCGCCATGAGAACAATCGGTGCAGAAAATAAACCACAGATAGTGCTTACTTTGCATGTAAGAGTTGTACACGTTGAGCAAGGTCAAGTGATCGCCATCTGGAACGGTAAGCAAAGCCTTCGCCGCGTCCGCCTCTTTACGTTGATTATTCGGTCGAAGCCATACGCTGGGTACTGGAGAGTTGAGATCAGCGTCCATTCAGAGCAAAAGAATGACTGTGGCTCTTACCAGATAGCATTGCAGTGATGGTGAGAATCTCGTTACTACATTGGAATTCGGGGCTGGATATAAGCATCTTGGAAAGCTGAAGGCAACATTGTTGAGTATCCCTGGAAGCGTATAAATGAGTACGTACCTGGGGGTCCAGCGGGAACTCGGCCATGATGCTCCCCAGTGCAGTAAGGTTGCCATCGTCGTCCAGCGCCGCCAAATAGTTCAACAATTCCAGCGCACGCATCAGCGTTTCCGGAGCAGGTGCATCTACATAATCAAACTTTACAAGATCCTAGACACGATCGCATGAGTGACCACCCAACGACCGTCAGCGAACGCTCGTACCTTGACTCCCGCCTTGACCAACTCTAACACAGTATTTGCCAAGTTGCTTCTCAGAATTTCCGGGTGGGTCTGCTCCTCGAGCTCGGTCATAAAGTCCTTCTCAGTGTACAACCTGAAGCACTTTCCAGGACGCGTTCGCCCGGCACGTCCCGCTCGTTGCTGGGCCGCAGCTTTTGATATTGGGCTCACCAACAAACTCTCGACTCGTATCCGCGGGTTATACACCTTTTGCTTAGAAAAGCCGGGGTCAACGACGTAAACGATGCCATCGATTGTCAAGGACGTCTCCGCGATGTTCGTCGAAACAACCACCTTTCTTCCTGGAGGACCACCAGGTGTCTGGGCTGGTGGAGCGGGGTCGAATATTCGCTGTTGTTGTTGAGGTGGAAGGGACGAGTAGAGTGGGATACAGACGAGAGGACCGACAGACTCTGGGTCTTGGTTGACAAGATCGTCGGCTTCCAGTTTAATTTTCCGACAAGCATCCTCTATCTCTTCCTCTCCGGTTAAGAAAATCAAGATATCACCCGGCTCTTCCGCGCGGTGAATCATTAAAACCGTCCGAATCGCTGCCTCGACGTAATCAGGCTCGGGCTCTTGTGTATAAAAGACTTCGACAGGGTGCGTGCGTCCGGGTACCTTGAACAATGGCGCGGTAGATCCTTCTTTGATCCCAAAGTACTTCTGAAACTTTAGCGCGTCAAGTGTGGCAGACATGATAATGATTTTGAGGTCGGAACGCTTCTTAGCGAGTGATTTCAAGAGGCCCATGAGGATATCGGTGGCCAGGGTTCGCTCGTGAGCCTCGTCGAGGATGATGGTCGAATAGCGATTGAGATCGGGGTCGTTCATGGCTTCGCGAAGAAGCATACCATCCGTCATGTACTTGAGGAACGTGGTACCGGGCTCGGTCATGTCTTCGAAACGTATCGAGTAGCCGACCTGTCGCCCAAGTTGAACTACGTTTTGCGAACAGGTACGGAAAACATAAGCGGATATAATCATTTGAGATTAGGAGTAACGACTCACCGTCCATCTCGTCTGCAACGCGCTTGGCAACTGACATGGCAGCAACACGTCGTGGTTGCGTACAAGCAACAATTTTTCCCTTGGTGTGGGGGAGGTCCGAAAACGCGACAAACTGGGGTATTCTATCGACGAAAAGAGACCGGTCTATAAGTTCACGGTTTTAAAAAAGATGGGCAAGAAAGAGTCTCTCTCGGCCGCAAACTTACTGTGTAGTCTTGCCAGATCCGGTTTCGCCAACCATGACGATGATTTGGTTCGCGTTGAACTGCGAACATGTCGTTAGTATGCTTGACATAAATATTGAATTACGCCGGAATGATAGTCATGATATAGCTGAGAGTTGAGAGTTGACGCACCATCTTGTAGAATTCGTCCATCTGTGTATAGACAGGGAGTTTCTTTCGTGCCTCCAGTATTTTCCTGTACTGAGGAGTATGCGGAACTTTTGTGAAAGGATTCAGGTCGTGTTCCTGAAAGCGCAGGAGAATGTCAACTAAATGAACTGGGAATTGAAACTACTGCAAGTCGATCTTACCACTGCCCTGCGGACTTGATTGGCGGTCACCTTGCGTGGTAGGAAACCAAAGAGTGGCTCGCTCTCGGCAGCTTTCGGGGTGCCAGAGCCAGTGCCTCTCTGGCTTGGCGGGAGGTGCGCGAGATATGGGTTTTCTTTCTGTTCAGACATGTCCCTGGGTGGAGCAGCGTCCGAAGTGGTGTGGTGACGGTCAAGTGCTGAGCCAGCTGTTGGACGCGCACACAGAAAATGTGCTGATCTAAGATCTCATGTGACAGTCACGCTCCTTATGATGGTCACGCCACATTGCCACTCTCTCAGGAATTGGAGGGTATAATGAATGGAGAATTAAACCCATCATTGATGCTTTATAACGTACGAGCACCAGGAAAAAAATAAAAACGTATGCATTAAGAGGGAATCGAACCCCCGGCGGGTCGATGGCAACGACCCAGGTTACCACTACCCCATTAATGCTTGACAACAGAGGAACGTCATCGATCATCCAACGACATGACGGTCGTCACATCTGGCACCCAAGAGCATGAAGATACTGCTCGTGTAAGAGGCAAGACAAAGGTCAAGAAGGGTGGCACAACCACAGCAATGCGGCCAATGCCGCTCATCTCACGAACAGTTTTCTGCCTCTTCCAGCTCTCGCACTCCCTACTCTCCCCGTCTCCGCCTGGTAGAGCCTATATGCCTCTCGTAAATGGTCAGGGGATAGCGGACCAGTCTCGCGTCGGCGTGCCTGGACTGCTCGTGCTGTCGCAGAATCAACAGATATCAGTTGAACATGTGTGGTGTGGGCACGAGGACGTGCTTTTACCTTTCTCTACTATTTCACCGACGAACACCTTTGCGAAGCCAGCGACAATTTGAGCGACAGGCTGAGAAACTTGCTGTCCCGTAGTTTGTTGTATTACCTTGAATGCCCGAGGACTCGTCATCCCGGGTGAAAACCGTGTATGCGGTGGCAAGACGTACCCTTCTGACGGCCTGCTTGGGCAACGCATGTCGTCTGTACGCCTCAAAACGGTCATACTGGGCTGGACTAAAGTTGTCCATCAACACCCTACAATGAAATACCGCGTATCAGAGGATATCCTCGTGACCGAGGGGTATAATACACACTTGAGATTATCCTTGCTCTCACTCTGCCACGACAGCTGCGCCGAATAATCATCGTCGGCCATTGCGGGTAAAAGTTCATCATCTCCTTCGCCATCTTCATCTCCGGCACCAGCCCCCAATTTTGGAGCGCCTGCGCCTCCACCTGCTGCAGCGGTGGCACTGTTTGCGGCGGTTGTCAAGGTCGGTACTCCAGGTGGTATCGTAGTCGAGGTCGAAGGACCAGCTTCATCCTCGCTGTCCATAGCGACATCACTTGCGCCGACGCCGGCTGGGCCATCAACGATGGGTTGACTTGCAGCTGCTGACGTAGGTACGGGGACAGATGTTGGCCCGACAACGGGTGCGGTGGGGTTTGTCCATTGCACGGGTGTAAATTGTACCCCTCCCGCACTGAACCCCGCCGTTGTTACGCCGCCAGCACTGGCTTGGTGACTTGTAGGACCAGAAGAAAGAACGGCGCCCCTCGGTTTCCTGCCGCGCTTTGCACCCCGCCCACGCGTCGCCGGGGTCGGTGTTTGGGGAAGGGGAGAGGGCGAGATCTGGATGAACGGCGTCGTCATGAAGGCTATATACAACAAACACACATAAACACCACCTTGGAGCTTGCGCGTCGATCTTGAACACATCCACCATCATGGACCACTTCCCAACCAACTGGGGGCGCCCCGTAAGTCCATCCCTCCTCAACCGTGCCCATTCTAATCCATTGTCTGCGAAAGAGAAACGATGCGATCGACCCATATGGAACTTATCCTCTCCACCCAAGACCCAACAATCGGTCCACGGATGCGTTCGCAGACAGCGTCCAACGCACACAACAACCTATCGTCACCGGGACGAGCGTTCTTGCCATCAAATTCAAGGACGGCATCCTGATGGCAGCCGACAACCTCGGTACGTCCATGTCTTTTGTCGCCTGCCCATCTCTGACGACTTGCAGCTTCATACGGCTCGCTTGCGCGCTTCAAGGATGTGCAGCGTCTCCAGGCCGTTGGTGATTACACCGTCATCGGTGCGAGCGGCGAATTTTCCGACTTTCAGTACATACAGCGATTACTCGACGATCTGGCAGTCGAGGAGATCGCAGCACAGGACGGACATGTACTGGGCCCGGCGGAGATACACGAGTACATGTCTCAAGTCATGTACGGCCGTCGCTTAAAGCTCAATCCTCTCTGGAATTCCCTAATCATCGGTGGGTTCAAGGATGGGAAGAGGTGCGTGGCGACACCATGTCTTTTCTTGCTGGCCTGACGTATGGCTGGATGTAGGTTCCTGTCCTATGTCGATCTGCTGGGAACAACATACACGGCTTCGACGATTGCCACCGGGTACGGGGGCCACATTGCGCAACCACTACTTCGCAAAGCCGTCGAGGGTTATGAGGATGTATTGACAGAAGAACAAGCACGAAAAATATTGGAGGACAGCATGCGTGTCCTTTTCTACCGTGACGCTCGAAGTTTGAACAAGGTTCGTTTGATCCCTTTTGCACCGAGCCACGTTTCTGATCATCTGTCTAGTATCAACTTGCAACCATCACAGCTGCTGGAATACGGATCTCAGATTCATTGCATCTCGAGACGTCATGGGACTTTGCCGAGGGCATCAGGGGGTATGGGGCTCAGACGCAGTAGCCTCTTTTTTGTTGTATCAATACGACCAATACAATGGTTCCCTCGCTTTGATTGACTCTGAACCTCGAACTTGATCAGCCCAGGTAATCCCTTCATTCCACACGACTCTGCTATTGGTCAAACATTGCCGCTTTCAGGGGTCAGCGGCTTTCCTTCTCCCGATCGAAAAGCCAGTCCCATATCACCAACGCTACCGTCTCCAAATGGCAATGTTACACCTCCCCACCGGATCTGACCAGCTTGTGATACGGCGGCGGCAACTCCTGCATCACACCGGCATCCTGATGCTGGAAAATGATCGTCCCTCCCACATCTTCTTCCGGACCCGAACCTACGCGGTGGACATGCACCACTGGTGACGCAGAATGCGACTGCCGCAAGTGGTTCGTGGGGCTGTCTACGTGGGACTCGTACCCGCCGTGGCGATTGGCATACCTGCTCGACGAGGCGTGCGAACCGTACTCGGGCACACGATAACGCGGCACGGAGGACGCGGCGCGGTACAGCTCGCTGGCAGAACGCGAGAGCCAGAGTGCGTGTTTGGCGGAGCGCCGCTCTTCGACGGAGGCAGAGCGGGTTACGGGAGCGCCAGAAGTACGCTGGAGGTTTGTGCCCGTGGGAAGCGATGGAGGTAACTGTGCGTGCTGCGCGCGTGAACCGGACTGCGATGGTGGATCGGGCGGTATGGGCGTGTGAGGATGTGTCCAACTTGAAGAGCGGGGTGGGGTGTGATAAGTGGATGGACCAGCGTGAGTCGAGCGCAGCGACCTGTCGGACAGGCGGGGGTGCATATGTGTAGAGCCGGGTTTGGACTGCGAAGGTGTGGCTGCAGTTGGTATCGGCGCAGTGCCTCCTCCCAGTGACCCGATCCTCGCAGGGATCGCCTCCCTCCGAGCTTCGTACCTGCTTCTTCTCCCCCTTTCTCTCGCGGGGGAACTCTTTAGCATCGGCAGGGAGGTCAAACCGTACGTTATCATCGATGTGTTCGTCATTGTCGCCGCTGGCACGGTGGCATCAAAGGGTCTTGGAAGGGTGTCCTGTGCATCCTGGAGATTCTGCTGCCGACGATACATCCTGATGATATGAACGGCTATCGCCACGATCCCCACCCCAGCTAGTGAAACACAGACGGCGACGGCGATCGTGTCTCCATTGCTGGGGCCGACGGTAACCAGGTCCCGACTCCACGGCATATGAGGGTGATCAGAAACAGAAAGACTGCGGCAAAGCCTGGATGTTGTTGGACGTTGTGGTTCGCGCGAATTAAAGGGAATATCACTTGGCTGGCGCTAGTCGGCATTTTGAAAAGGCGTTTGATGAGCCGGCTGAGGGCGTAACTTTGGCGTCGGCGGGGTCAGAGATAGAACCCATTATGCCAGGCATACCATTCCTAGCCAGAAGAGAAGAACACGTGGTTGGGAATAAGACACCGACGTCCCCCGACATGGGATAGACTGAATGAATTACTCACGCCGATTGCCAATGATTACTATCGAGCATGACAAAGGATCAATCACAAAGAAATTCGAAGCATACCCTCCGGTTCAGCCATTAAATTGTTATGGATCAATACGAAAGCTTACCGATAGCTTTTCCCGGAAGGATGTTGACCGAGTATGGCGAGGGTTCGCATGGTATAAGGCTAAGCACAGGTGGGTTAATTTGGGCTTGGCTGCTTCTACAGCACCAGGTAACTCAGACTTGGTCAGGCAATCCTTCGAGCCTGCTGTAAAGGGGGTCCGGTGTCGCAGGAAGAGGATGGGAAATGAACGTGAGTAGACTCACACATTATTGTGTGCACATCTGGAAGGACCCCGAAGGATGTACCGAAGAAGTCCAAAAGCGCAACAAAAAGTGGGGTACCTGGGGTATCCGTTTCTGAGCACGTCACTGCGACCGAAGGGTGATCACAACCGTACCCACAGTGTTGTACCGTCCAATGCGGAGATGACGGTGCGTCGCGAACAAGGGACATCGTGACCGTTCCTTCTGGTTCGAACGCGAGGACGTAATATAATTAGTATCCCCTCGTGAGGCGTTGCTCGTCTCGGGGGAAAATGAAATGTTCAGCGTCTCGCACTCCATCAACTGATTAGGTATCAACGTCTATGTGATCGGGTCTATGGGTCGTTGAAATATGGGAACTGGCACACATACCTTGTTCCCGCCGTCGAGTCTCCATGGGAGCACACTGTTATCCAGAGCGCGACACTGGTGAAATGATAACCAGAAAATCACAAATACCTCCAGGAGTGGTCGAAGCCGTAGGACCATGGCCGTCGACGTCACCAAGCAGCCAGGATGGGTGATGTTAGGAAATGAAAGTGAACGTAATAAGCGTGGGGGAAGAGACCGAGAAGAGCGTCGTTGTCGAATAATGAAACAAGATCAAGCTGCTAGGAACTAGCCCTAGTCTATCCGGCCTACCAAGGGGCGAATCAAAAGACGCTGGGAGGCCGGACGTGCAAGAGACCCTCCAGCGGGATGGATGTATTCCGAGGGGCTCGTTCTATAAGGAGTACTTAACCTGCATCGTTAATCTCGGGATCTCCCATAGAAGCATAGCCAAGATCACAGAGGGGACGTAAAAACCCACTACTAGCGTACCGGGAATTTCGGTGAGTGGTATAGCTCACGTTAGGTGTTTTCCACGGGCATATCGGAAGGACACACATCTTTGAAACTGAAAGGTCCAGGAACTCCTACGGTCTTAGCAAACTTCAGTAGCGTGGCTAGAAGCAACTTGGGAAGCCGGGAGAAAGAGGCAAATCTAACAGCTGTAGCAAAATTCGGAAAGGAGGAAAGCACCATTCAAGAAAAGAACAAGGGCTCGTGGGCCCGTCAGTAGCACGGCCACAGGTTAATGGTGATCGGCCCATCAACTTCGGTGATTTGGAAGCATTGCTCTGCCCACCACGAGCACATAAAAGAATGCGCAGACCCTTCACGAGACAAATATAAAAAAGCTGAAATCAGGAGAAATTGAAATTCCGCAACATTTGTTGAATGGACAGTCAGTGACTCAAAGTACAGCCGCCAGAAAAGTGTGGTTCACGCGTTCACGCATGCGAAACGAGCGACGCGCGCCACGAGTCGAAACGAAGCTGCTACATAGTTGGAGATGACACCAATCAGTGCAAGCAGCGCAAATGCAGGACCATCGACGTACCAGGGCCATAGTGTAAGCACACTGGCTTACCTAGGTCCCGTAACTAGTACATATACCGTCCGTGATACCGAATGATAACCATTCGGTATTCTACCTTTTGGTGTAACGGCTACGCGCGGCGGTGGGGTCGCTTACACATAGTCTGGTAACCAGACGCGTCTATGATGCAAGCCGTCGATAGACGAAGGCAGCGATCCACAGGGGCAGTTAGAGGGCATCATCACTCGCTTCCTGGCCTGGAGGTGACGGATCCTTCGCCATGACGTGCGATCGCCATCATCGCCTAGCAGTACTATTGACCATCTCGGGGTCTTCGCGGGCACTGCCAGTCCACATTCCAGGATGGGCCTCGACGCCCAGCTGACGAGTCGTCGGGATATACGCCATTTGCGCAGCATGACCGGAGCAGACATTTGAATACGACCTTGTTGTGCTTCAAGTTCCGACCCGGAGTAAGTCCTCGGTTGACACAAAGTGTAGTCAGCAAATGCGTGGGTATGAATGGCTTGATATATCATCCTCCGACATCATGCAATATTCGGGAGGCCGAACCTGCACCCCGAACAAGTCCGTAAATTGTTGTACCTTGTCTCTGGATCAGTACCACCATGGACGCTCAGGTCCTTGTCCGCAAAACCAACGAGTTCACCAATCCGCCGAACTATACTTTTGCGTCTCACCGTCTCCGCAAAGTACTCCGAGATTCCTCAAAGCAGCCCGTCGTCCTCGTCGCGTGCGGTTCCTTTAGTCCGGTCACCTACCTCCACCTCCGAATGTTTGAAATGGCCAAGGACTATATTCGGCAGAACACCAACTTCGAGATCGTGGGCGGCTATCTGAGTCCCGTGAGCGACAAGTACAACAAGCCCGGTCTGCTCAGCGCACACCATAGGCGAGCGATAACCTATACATCCCTCCCAAGATAGAAGCTGACTCCCCGTTCGTACCTTTAATTTACAGAGTCAACATGTGCACTCTCGCTGCAGAGGAGACGTCCTCCTGGCTCATGATTGACCCGTGGGAGGCTTTCCAGAACTATCAACGCACGGCTGTTGTGCTCGACCATTTCGATTATGAAATAAACACAATCTTGGGCGGGGTGGAAACGCAGGACGGAGAGCACCGGGATGTAAGGGTCATGCTTCTTGCAGGGTCAGACTTGATAAGCACCATGTCCGAACCTGGTGTTTGGTCGGTTGAGGATGTGAGTATTTTCCGCTCTGTCAATTTATCCCGGGTCTTCATTTAAACCGATCTGTAGTTGGACCACATACTAGGGCGGTACGGCACCTTCATCATTGAGCGGGCAGGTTCCAGCATGGATCAAGCTACAGATAACTTGGCACGTTGGCGGAACAACATCCATCTTATCCCTCAGCTCATCCAGAATGACGTTTCATCGACAAAAGTCCGTCTTTTCCTTCGCCGGGGGCTTTCTGTGCGATACCTGCTTCCGGCTGCGGTCGTTGATTACATAGAGGAGAACAACCTATACTTAGATGATGGGCCGGAGAAGGAAAAAGGAAAGGAGAAGGACAGCGGTTAGGGAAAATGGGAGGGTGATGCAGGGTTTTCAACCAAGGCACTCTTGCAGTCGTCATCATCGATTATGGGCATGTCCCATGAGAAACCATAGCATTGGTACAGAGGAAAGATCCGCTGGTAGGCATATGTAGCTGGTGTATGATATATGTAGATGTCACCATGTAGATGTGTACATAGATCATCCTAAGTACTAGTAGAAGCTTCTGAAAGTCGAACGCGATCGGAGGTTTCAAGTCACGTCACGCCGACGTTCCGAGTCGGAGTGGGAACGGACGGAGAAGCGGGAATCACGCACCGACTTACATAGATCCTCCATCAAGCTCTTTGATTGTTGATTGATACCACGATGGCAACGACTCGGAAGGTGCTCATGCTACACGGGCTTGTATTTTCACCGACAAGATGGCCCAGCGCGCTGACGAGAAAGTAGATACTCGCAGAATGCGAGCATATTCAGTAAGCGGGTTCGCCCAGCTTGACGACCCATCCAGGTTTCTGAAGTACTAACGAGATGATGGTGCAGCTTGGCGCACTACGCAAGGCGATGGACAATGACATTGAAATGGGTATGTGTTGTGTCTGTCCTATCATCTTAGGGCAGTGCCCTGCAGCGCTTACCTCGCAGTCTTTGTGGACGGCCCTATGGTATTACTACCGGCGGATCTAGATGGTTTCACGTCCAGCGCGCTCGGCTCATCTGAAATAACTGCTGCAACGTCCGATCCGACTCTCACACCTAGAGCATGGTACAAAGCGAATCCCGACCGCTCTGTCGCCAAAGGACTAGAGGACTCTTTGCAGATGCTCAAAGATGTCCTCTTGCGGGATCACTATGTGGTGAGTTTAGACCCGTGTCTTCTAGTCCATGAGATGAGAGCCCCATTTCTCTCAGGGTGTTTTTGGTTTCAGGTGGGTTGCGGGCGAATCACATCGGCTCTCATCTTGATCGTCTCCTTCGGTTCAGCCAAGGCGCAGCAGTTGCGGCTCTTCTCGCTGCATTGGTGCGTGAAACAAGGATGGTGCACAAGAGAAAATAACACCCATGTTTTGCAGCTCGAGAAACCGCATACATTCCCCGCTTTCTTGGTGGATGGTAGGCCCCCTCATCCCCCTTTGTACGTCACCTTACTCATTGATAGTTTCGTTGATGAACCCCAAGATTTTGGCCTACCTCAGTCAATTCTGCGCCTCTGTATCGGGCTTCAAGGTGAATGATCCTTTGGCCAGCGAGATATTTGGCCAATCGTACGCGACACCGACATTACATGTCCTTGGAAAGACAGACGTAGTTGTGGTCGAGGAGCGATCAAAGATCCTCTTGGACGTGTCCGTCAACGCGAGAGTGGAAGAACACGAAGGAGGTTAGTGCAATATTCTATTCTTTCGTTTGGTTACCCCTCACGCGGCTGTAGGTCATTTCGTTCCATTGAAGGCGAACTGGAGGGCCTTTTTTAGGGACTATCTACGCAATCCATTGGGAGACGTGCCATCCCCGAGATCAGGGACCTTATCACAGTCCAACTCTGGGGCTGTCACCCCGATCACACCTGCATCTAATTGATAATTTATAAATCTGTGTTGGCCTCCAAGTGGAAACTTCACCACCATAGATAGCTACCCGAAATCATAGAAAAATGCTACGGCGGTGGAATCCAGAGCTGTGACAATTAAAAAATTCCGGTCTTTCACTAATTGGTTGTATCTCATCACCGTTCAACATCTTGCATCTATAGAAACTATCCCTGCATATTCATCTTAACCTTCGCCGACTGCCGGATAAATCGTTTCGGATTTTATGAGCTCATTACATATCTGCTAGGTTGTGTCGGTTCCTCGTGAAGGCAAAGTCGGCTCGCTCCTTGGCATATGGGTTGCAATGTCCTCAAGTACATGCGGGTATCATCACATCGTATCCACCTCAATAGATTCTAAGTTTTGTTCTCTTCACAGTGTCTTGGAACTCAGAACGGTCCACTCGTTTGCACCCAACGAGTCTGACTGATTTGAGGTGGAGTTGACGAAGATGCTAAATTTGCTTGTCAAACTCGTAACACCTTCCGGTGAGTTCACCTAACGTTTATTGTTTGCGATGAACGCGTGCATGCTCATAATGCGTTTTACACCACTCTATGATCCTTCTGAGCTCGAACCCATCATGAAGTACCACTGGAAGAGCGAAATATCTGTTCTTCCTGTCGGTCCGAATCACCACCAATAGAGCAGCCCCTTCGACAGTCCAGGGTACATTGAGATTCAAATCAATGGTGGATTCGGTTTCGACTTCTCTGTCTACGAGGGCGATGATCAAGCATGCCGCGATGGCCTCAAGCCTGTCGCAGAACGAATCACTGAGACGGGTGTCACTGCCCTCGTCTTAACGATCATCGTGCGTGGCGGTCGCATCGAGTCCCGGGGAGGTTGACCTCGAGAATAGCATCCCTTATAGACACACGAAAGTCGCTCTACCCAAAGCTGCTCCATCTCATGCGACCATGGTCTCCGCCCGCTGCTGTGCATCTGCTGGGCTGGCACGTCGAAGGCCCGTTCCTGTAGATTGCAAAACGTGGCGCACACGCTCGCCTGTCGATCGTTTCTACGCGAGATGGATTCGATTCATTTGAGTCCACCTATGGCCGGGAGAGCCTGGTAGAGACTGGGGATTGGCTCATGGGAGGCGACATCGACCATTGCAGGAACCAGGCAGCCCAACCGACTCAGAGGGTAAGTTATGAGGAATGAATGCAGATGGGGAATGAGATGAGACTGAGCAGAAGATTCAGATTGGAACCAGAGGCTCCTAGTATGTTTTCTTCTGGATACGATCCTGGTTTCAGCCAGGAGGATATCCTGGAATTTGGAAATAACGGTGTGGCGGAGAATAGACCTTGCGGTATCTTACCGCTGAAGGCCAGCTTACGCTGTTCGCGTAGTTTCTTGGGCGTAAAGGAAATTATTTTCGGGTTTTCGAGACGTACAAAGTGTGACTTCAATGTCTAGTAGGTGATATATCTATGAAGCGTCACCAGAATTGTGGTACAAAATGCACCAGAGAAATTGCCGCTCTTCACCTCAACCCGACCCGCCTTTCAAATTCCTCCTCCACCAGTTTCCATGTCTTCATCTTTGCCCGTTCGCACGTTTCCTTGTATTCAGTTGTCTCCCTGTAACCCTTCCAAGCAGTTCTTTCCAGCACCTCCCACCACTCCTCTGCGTACGGATGTCCCCGTGCACCAACGTAACCCCACGGTTTGGTGTTTGGTGTTTGAAAATTGGGGACGCTCAGCACGTACAAGGCCGACGGATGAGCCGGTCCGATAAAATGGACGATTGCTGGATCCTTCGCCTCTTCCAAGAAGAGCTTGTTTCTCTCTTCATCAGGTGCTGCTGTCCCGTATCCGATTGCATTCCACCTATCGCTTAATGGCATGGTGTGACTTCTAAAGTGAACATTGAGTGGGTCTTGATCACGAAACGCGGTAGTTCCTTTCATCCTGCAACAGAGCTTTTCGAGCGCTGGAATGGTAGGGCGAACTTCTACGAGGTCGATGAGTAGTACGCCTGAGTTGAAGAATAGTCCCCGAGGGACTCGGACACCGTCGTGACCTGTTGGCATGAATGGGTCAGGCACGACGCCGAGAGCGTAACCTTTGAGGTCGGTATTCCACAGCTCTCTCAGGTCTTTGCGCACTAGAATGTCTGCATCTAAATAGAGAACGCGATCGAGGGGCAAGGTCTTCATCGCATCGATCCTCGCCCAAGCTGCGCCCAGCTTGTTTCCTAGACCATCTGGAGGCAACGGCATGAAGAGAAGGGTGAAATCGGGGCGTTCGGGCAGGGACGCCTCGATCTTCTTTTTGTCCTCCTCACGGAGACCGCAGTCGTAGACGTAGACCGTGACAGGACCTTGGACGTTTTCCGCAATACCACGCAGAGTCACTGCGGCCGGCATGGCATACGTCGAGTCCAGGGTGAGCGCAATATGGATTCTGTTGTTGATGGCATAATCGAGCAGGGTGCTCATCGTTGCTGCTGAAGATGAAATGATTGGCCGACTAGGTATTATCTGATGTGATGAGGCCTTACCTGAGTAGGGGGAGATAGGAGGGGGGTGTTGGGGTAAAGGTGCGTTTTTGGCGATTGCATATGTACTGGCAGAGACTGGCAGCTAGTTCGGTACCACTAACATGAGTTACTAAAGTCGGCTGGGACGACCGAATTATTGGCTGAAGGATACTAAATTGGTTCAGCCTCGGTATTTCTCGGAAATCACTTGTAACGCGGGTCTGACAGGGTGATCGAGTGAGTTGTGTATCCAAGACACAACCTACGCTTGCGCTGGAAATTCCACATCTAGGCTGGCTCATTTGACAGCTAGTTCGTCAACGTTGCAACCTCCAAGTGCGGGAAGCTATTGATCGTGTCCGTGACCATGGATAATGGAACGGGCGCTGAGTAGGGTGGGCAGTTACCCACCGCCGAATCTAGGGTTCGTCACGCGGTGACAACGCGGGTCGCAGTGGAGACCAACATCGCATCCGTACAGGATACGGGTCTACACCGATCCGTCCCAACCATTTGCATCATGCCTGGTCGACGTCCTTTGGAATGAGCCTTCCGAAGGTGCTGCAATGAAAATTTGGTGAGTGCGGGACACCGCAACATGGCGTTCACTAGGAGGGAGTCCGAGGGACCACTGCTGTGTGTACGCATCAAAATAAACGCATGGACGGGCTGGGTCCCAGACTACTTTGTAATTCAGTACGGTCTCGATTCAAAGCGTTTGTGGCTTGGCCCCGGTCGCACTGCTCATAGCTCTCGCGCGGGACATGGCAGAATGGCAGACCGGGTTGAGAACCGTTTCAAAGCGGCTCAGCAACACTCGACGGTCCGATCGTGGCCACTACGAGGACGCATGTCGTCAAGCTGATGGCACAGTGCACGGTCCCTCTTTCGATGGCGTCATTACCATTCTGCCTCAATCACCCACCCGGCGTGCATGGAGGTTCTTGCATCGATACTTGAATCATCAAGTAAAAACCGAGTTGCCACCTCTACACGCCGACGGTGCGGACCACGGTCGCGGGTTTACCAGTCGGTACGATTTCAAGGCCTTGTGCTATCAGGATGATGTGTCCCGTCACAGTACCGACATCACGCTCAGGGACACACCAAGGCAGTTGACACACGGGTACCTCGTCGACGCTCCATACCGATACGAGAGCTTCCAATCGAGCGTTCTAATCTCCGCACATTCGAAAGCCACTGTGCTTGATCTGGGCCGTATTAGCGGATTTGAACACATGTCAACGCTTCAGAAGGAAATAGTAAGGCTGAGAAGTATACTTCGTAAAGAGCGCCCTAGCTGTACGATGTCAAGAATCCAGTGAATACATTTGACACTGGCTGACCCCAGAAACCATTTCTGGATAACAATTGGACATATGTTCAGTGACCGAGTACTTTGGCAGGCCCATTTAAACTCCTTTGTAGTTGATCAGACGGACCATCAAATGGAAACTTACACGGTCAAGAGTTCCTTCTCCATTATGTTAGTATTCAGTCGCTGATATGCTTCCAAGTGATATTGCCACTATAGTACATTCTTATCCAGAATGTTGGGACCGAGGCTGAACCGAGTATGATTCCGCTACTTACCGGGATGAATGCCTATTTACCGACGGCCGTAGTCTAAGGCGCAGCACCCGAACCCTGTTGGGATAAGTAGGACAACTTCTTTCGTCACACGGGCGGCGGCCAGAACGTCGTCGTTTCAGCTTTGCGCCACCTGACCTCAGGCACGCATTCTGCTTCAGAAGGTGGAACATGATGCAGGTACTTCAGTGGTTTAACGAAGGGCCCATACGCAATTCCCAGACCGAATGAGGGGTATGGAACCCTGAAGACCCAGTACTACCATAGCGGCCACCGTGAATCGTCTCCTTCGGGAAAGTGGACCACTTGCCTGAAAACCTTCGCGATCGGAAGTATCGCAATTAATAAGCAACTCGTGAGGGGCACAACGCGCTCTGAACATCGATCGGATTACCAAACGAATCGCACTTGCAGTCAGGCCTAAAAACAGCTCACTGTAGCGGCGCAAACACCTGTGTCAAACGCCATCCAGTTTCAGGATAGATACCAAGGAAAACTGCGCAAGTAGTCATCGAGACAGGGGACCCTTTCGCGGCGGGGTTCAAGATGGCGGCCGGGGTACCATCTACTGAGGTCAGAGTTCGACGGCTTATAAAACGAACGACTCACACAGTACACCTCATCCCCGAATCTTTTACCACAGTCCAAGTCTCGATGCCTGACAACCTCACTTCCGGTAATTTCCAAATCCTCTCTCTCATCGAGGGAAACCCCCCAGCCAGTGTTGGTCGCCCATATATAGGTCTCCAGTTTGTCCACCTCAACGGTGATGACACAATCGTATAACAGTTTCTTGCCTCCATCCAGAATGCAAGGCTCACTTCATTGGCTGTAGTGGAGAGTCGCTCAAGTTGGCAAACACACTTATCAGCTCGCCATAGACGGGTATCGCTCCACCTTGACAACTAACGGCAAGGTTGCTGCTTCCATTGAGCCTGGGCAAAACGTGCAGTGGATTGCCACCTACCGGGAATCTCGGGACGCATACACGTGAGCGATGCTCATTTTACGCGGTGATTCCGTATTCCGCTAAGCCGTTCCCTGTTCAGTATCGAACCCGTTAACGGTGAGGGCAAGGTATGGACAGTCCCTTTTGGCTCTGGGGGCGATTCCAAGGCTGTGGTGAGTCATTTTCTCCTGTGGACACGGCAGTTTTATGATTTGTGTCGCAGATTGAGATCACGGGAATCATAACGCCTCAGGATGCAGATCCTTCGATTTTATTTTCAATTTATCAACTGTTCAAGTTTGTGCCAGCTGACGAGTGAGGGCGAGAGGCTGTAGGTGAAATCAGTGTAGTGGTACAAAGTTACCTTGTATCATAGTTGTGTTTCAATGTTATTCCCAGTTGAAAGGAGATCAAATCAGAATTTTGTTACCCCAGAGGGCCCTTCTGAGTCCTCCTGAGTTTCAATCGCCCCCATGCCTTAATATTACATCCTATGGCAGTCCCTTTCCCTCATAGAAGCGCAAGTCTACGCGATCTGCGAAAAAAACCACTTCTGAAGCAGTCACCGTGATATTGGCTGGTTCATCTTCAACACCAATAACCTGGACCTTGTTATCCTTCGCGACAATGACGTGATGTACCAAGACAGCAAACGTCGGCGCATGCTCGGTTTGGCGACTTGATCAGAAAGGACAGAGGGACGGAAAGAACCGGAAATGAGGATGCATCTCACGTACCTTTGAACGCGGAGACCCGAGGAGACCAGAGGCATCAAAGATAAGTCCAAGGTTGCTCGTAAGCGCGCCCTCGATGAAGCGAACGCCTGTCGTTTGGTGACTCCATGAGGATCAGCGCCTTAGATATCGCACCAGTTCCTTGTGGGGCAAGTTTCTCCTTCCAAGCTCTGCGTGTATGGGTGAGTCCTAGGTAGGCTATATGCGCGTGCACGAGTAAACGGGAAACATACTTGGTCACAAATGCACAAATGCATCGTTGACAGCGACGACGTAGATGTCATTGACTCCTTTCGCCTTGTGCTTTTCATAATCGTTGATATACTGATGTACCTGAGAACTGCAAGGGGGCGTGAACGCACCAGGAACACCGAGCTGAAGAGCACAGGGACGATCAGCATTATTTATCTTGAGACGTGGTCAAGCGCATACCATGACATTCTTCCCGCTCAGATCGAGTGTGAAACTTTTCTCAGGATTATCTTCCTTGATATTCAGTGCGGGGATCTCGTCGCCAAAGCTTATCTGGCGTGCAGTGAGGATCCTTGCCGCGAGAGAGTGTGCTGCGCAGGCTGCACTGACAGTAAGGGAGCCATTGCAAAAGGTCAAATGGAGTCCTGGGAGCACGCGAGCGATCTAATCTTACGGCTGCGTCACATGGGCAAGTAGCTCTAGCTTAGGCACAGTAAGTAGTAACAAGCATAATTAGCCAAATAAATTCATTCATTCATCCAGTACCAAGTACTGTAAATCCCTCGAGCTTAGAGACAATAGAGACAAAGGTGAAAATAAATTACGACCGCGAGATATTCTGATACTGTAAACTCGCACTTTGATACTCTGCGAGGAATAACCTATCACGCTCAGTCGCAAGGAAACTGTGTGCTTCGTGAGCCAGCCTGTGAGACAAGACAAGGAAAAGCAGGCACGTACGAGAGCAGCTCGTTTACATAGTCTTTCACCAACCCTATGCTCTCCCCATCCATCGTCGAGCTGGCCACCATTTGTGGCAAACTCACTGGGACAGTCAGTCAGTAAATCTACGCCACGCATTCCAATCGAGCAAGGCCGAGAACATACCCAACATTCTCAATAGATGCTCCGCCCCATAGACGGAACTCATGTCCTTCTCCTGCCCAACCTGTACTTTGGGACCAGTCACATACGCCTTACGGATCTCTGCGTATTGGGGGCGCTCAAAGCGGTAGAGCAAGTTTGCACCGAGGGAACGATCAAAGTAAACGGTGAGCCCAGAAATAATGGTAGGAAGAACGAGGTCAGGGTCACGCAAGCTATTTCGAACGCCGGTGAGGAGATTGTCACTAGACACCAGAATAATCACATGCCTCGTCTGTTTACCCAATTTCGCGACATGTTCTTTGAACTCTTGGAGGATTTCGATCACATTTGGCGCCCGAGGAAGCGGGACCAGCTACATTCGCAACGCACCAGGAATGGGGGCCAGATACACCCAGAGAGTGAGGGAGGCGCATATATCCAATCAAAGAAAGACGTGCCTGGTTGTTTTTCGTGATAGCCTCCCAGTCGTCGACGAGGAGCACTTTGAGTACCTCTGGCACATTCAACTTCATCTCCGGCTTTCGACTGTTTTCGTCCTACCGCGTTCCGCCGACCAGTCAGCAATCAGAACGACATGACGCGGGCAGCCTCAAACTGCCAAAGCGAGAGGCGCGTCACGTTCGACACCGGGTCCGACGTGTGGAGCGTACGCGCCCTACACACTCTAACATGCCATCAAGGCCGAGACGACTCACCTCTTCCCTACCCCGCTTCGTTCCCCTCCCATCCTTTCTCCCACCTCGTCCTGTCCCAGTCCCAGCTCCGCCACCCGCACCACCGGACCCAGCACCCCCAGCACCTTTTTTGCTCCCCGCTGCGGAAGAGGACGCGGCTTGGGACGCTTGACTCGAGAGCGCTTTCTGAAGCGCGACATTGGTCTCGTTAAACTTGAGGAGACGCGCTACGGGGACCCATTCATCCCATCTACGGAAAAGACGCATGGATCAGTCTGAGACTCATACCTCGCGCCTCGCTGCTGAACTGGGAACAAGGACTACGAAAGGAAGCAGAACAAGCACGAAACGACGCACGTTTGCTTCCACCCCTTGTAGTGTACAAAAAAGTGTGGACCGACGCCCGCGAGTTTGGTGTTGGTTTCGTCCCACATCTCGGTTTTCAGGACCTTGGCTTCATAGATGAGCGGTCCGTGATAGCATAGGACACGCTCGTTAACAGTGAATGGGATACCCGTGGTAGACATGTCTCTTGACGCTGCCGAGGTTGAGGCGATTCAGAGGCCCAAGGGGTGATATATGTAGTGGCTGAACTTGAGCTTTGAAGGCGAGTCAAATTTTGCCTGCAATGAATGAAACGCTCGGGCTCCCGCTTGAACCCAACGCGGAGTGGCTTCGAAGGGTGTCGCGTTCCTTCCTAGGCGAAAGCAGAGTCTCCAATACAACTAGTTGAATAACATGATTCTCGTGAATCTCGTCCAAGATATATCTACAAGTCCTAGTACTGTTGTTTCAGGAAAAACAATTCTGCGTAGCAACATAGATCTGATGAATAGTGTACATTTCCATCCAGCTGGGTCCTGTGGAACCTTGCCGGTTCGAGGTTCCGGGTAATTGTAAGTGTGACTACTTGGATATCCCGTGGGGCAATGGCGTGGGCCTCAAAGCTCCTGCCGTGCCAACCATTTCTGCACGAGCACCAGCGCCTCCCTGGGCTTATCATATGGAACCTGACCCTTCGTGAACATGACGTCCCAACAAGCAACTATAGACCCACCATATGTCCAGCCCCATCAATGGTAGCAAACGTCAGTCCATTGGCACTCCTTGTCTTACCAACGACCTGTCCATTGATCCGCCATTCTCGCAAGGGCTGGCTTACAAACGCATCCTGTCCAGTCCAGGGCATCTTGAGTGTCCAACGTTCGTTACCAATCCAATTACTGATCCAGTCGTATGTCCCGACATAGATGAGTGCACGTACGCCACGCTCGAGGAGTCCAGAAATATGGGTATATGTCTCGTGGTAGCTGTCCTGCGACCTTTCAAACGCCATCCTGACAGCAGGATTGCAGGACCTAAAGTTTGAGGTGATGGATGGGTCAACACCGAGCAGCGCGCGAGTGGAACGAAGGTCAAGATATTTGCTTATGTTTCTGCAACCTGGTGTTGACAGCACATTGGGCAGGAAATATAATTCCTTACTTCGTAACGGGGTAACAGTTGCTGTCGGGGTCATCGCACATCTTGCTAATGTCATAGTAGTTCCTCCCTATAAGCACTAATCAAAACCGATCGACGCGACCCAGATTTCGAGCGTACCAGTAAGGAAAAACGGTACATAAATGTTTCCGTCACAAAAGTCACGGGCCGCGCCGCAACTCAACGCATCGTACTGGTTGATGCATGACTCGAGAGTCCATTTCTGGCACCGAGGCAACTATATCCAACATCAACAGGTGGTCCCTACAAGCACAAGGACACTCACAGCTTCCTTCATCTGCTTGCATGAACTGTATCACCCATAAGCGCAGATCTCGTGCAATATTTTATTCAACTCGCCGGAGACTCGCAATCGGGGGCACCGAGGCAGCCGTGCATTGCATATCGATATATGACGGTGTCATAGTGAAGAAGTCGGTGAGGCCGTTTCCTGACCACAAGCATTAGTTAATCGTGCTGATGGTGGAATTTCGACATACCGATCATAATGGACTGCAGATTTATCTGTGGTAATCTGGCCGCGGCCAGCTTGACATTCTGATCG
>JBBPSD010000443.1:0-24720 GCA_038093415.1 Xerocomellus chrysenteron | reverse complement strand
CTAGTCGTGCTTCGCCAACGCCTCGCGACTTACTGGTGAAGAATTTCTCGGGAGACTGAGATATTATGCAAACGCTTGGCTACCTGCGCGAGACCTAGTACTTTCTGCGCTCTCCGCACGGTACAACGAAGATCCGAATGGTCGCATCCTCCTGTTCCAACGCTTTGTCCCATGGAAGGTAGGCTTCGTAATGCATGCAGTCAGTTATTCTGGTTTCATGAACGTACAGGAGCATCTCTTCCAACTTGAAACAGAGCATGGAATTGCCGGAGATAGTCTTCCACTCTATGTCGTTTACCCTGACGAATCCAGTGCGAACTGGCGCGTTCAAGCCGTTCCTGTCTCCTCTGATAGCTTTGTATCCCGAAAGGCACTTCCGGAGGAATGGAGGGGTCATCGAGATGACGATTTATCCAAGCTAACTGGAATTGATGATTGTATCTTCGTGCATGCCTCAGGGTTTATAGGAGGCAAGTTGTCATATTCTCTGCATTTCTCTCGCATATCTAATCCTGAAATGGCAGGGAATAAAACACGAGATGGCGCTCTCGATCTTGCGAGACTTGCGTTGAAATGTGATAATTGCGGCAATGAATGATGATGGCATGAATCGCCTTCGATTATGACAGCTAGTGCGATTGAGCTTGGCGACGCGTACCACTCGATCCACGACACGCCGACAACACGTGTTGCGATGACTAGTCTAGATTCAACGGGAATGTGAAAGGCTCCACTCACATGGTCTCCGTTCATGGCGCACATGTATAACGCACTCTGGGCGATGCTGTTTGGACGACTACCTCGTGTTTTTCGCATGGACATCACGACCGTACCACGATGTACGAGACCTTCAATAGCTCGGGTCCACATTTTCGCCTTGTCTTCTCGTAGTTATTGACTTGCACTCGTTCCAATCCTTCCGGGATATTTTGACAAATGCCTTACATCAAGACCCATTACCACCCCTTCCTTTTCGTCCTCATCACGATTTGTGCGATGGCTGAGCTTGGGCTCACGGCTTTCCTGATCAGTGCGGGAAACGAGAATCACAACTGGCCTAGTGCTCGCTATCATTCGTTGTGCGTGCCTCAGAGTAGGATTGTAAATCTCGCTGACGGTCTAGAGTAGATTGATTCTTTTCGAGTTCAATGCTGTCTGGACGACCATGTTTGGGACAGCTTACTTGCTCTGGATTGTGGACGGTGCCGTGCACTTCCTCGCCAGCATAGCAAGCTCCATCATTTGGCTAGTTATCACCACGGTGCTCTGGGTAAGTGCGCGCACTAGTGACACATCGACTAGGATCGATAAGGTTGTTCTTTTACAGGCAGCTGCTGCGGGCATGATGCATAGTACGCGGGCAGGAGGCGACTGTAATTGGATATCAGATTCCTCTGGGTTCGTGAACTCAAGCTCGCCCTGCTCTCAACCCCAAGATCTAAGCAGCGTCGCCAGTTGCAGAGAAACGCTCACTGTAGAGGCGGTGGGGTGGGTGGAATTCGGATTGTGTACCCTCACACTACTTGCAACGGCCATGTGGTTGCGGGCAAGCAAGCGGAGCTACGTGAGTGAATCTCGCAGACTGGCATGACTAAAGATTAATGATCGGTTGGACTGCGGAAAACAGCATTCTAGCTTCTATGTGTAGGCGTTGGACATTTTGTGGAGTACTAGAATGTGATGTAGAGAACGTGTTGTAGTGGATGTGCATATATAATATGGATTAGTCATTCCGACCCGACTCTAACCCTTACGGCTCACATGCAGAGCTCGATCTCACAAGAGTCTCTAAGCACCAATGACACTGGCACCAAGAATCCATCAGAGTTATGTCTCGGAGACAGCGTCACGGCTAGTGACCAGCTTCACACTTCTTCGAGCCAATGCATCATTGAACCTCCCTCGAGCGACCAAGTGATATCCCCCGCTAGAGCAGTCTTCGTACGATCCCTTGCACTTCTGTGTGCTTGCTCTTTGAGCATTGGGAGCCATTAGCATGTCACTTTCCTTCGTGAAAGCTTCGAACTTACGTCCGAGCAGCGCGTCCTACACCCTCGCTCCTCTCAAGTCCCGGCTGTCTCGAGAGCTTGGGACTTCCAACACTGAATTCAGCCTCTTGATATCTGCATTTAGCCTAAACGGTACCTGGACTCCCCTTATTGGCGGAATGTTGGCCAGTAAACTCGGGACCACGCTTGCTAGCATCTTTGCGACTGGGGTGGTTTTCCTCGGTAGGCGCCGGATCCTATTGAGCTGTGCCCTTCTCTCACGATCAGCAAAGGTCAGGTGCTCCTTCTCTTTGGAGAGACACAAGAAAGTGTCCGTCTGATGACTCTCGGTTTATTTATTTATGGCCTTGGTATAAGTCCACTCGCAGTTGTTCAAGAATCCATCATCGTGCGATTTTTTCACTCGCATGGATTAGGCACATCGATGGCCATGGGTCTTGTCGCTGGAAAGTGCGCGTCGTTTCTACCAGCACGCACATCCTATCCCCTCTCTGTCGCTTTTGGGCGCCACGCACCATTTTATGTTTCGACAGCATTGACGGGCTTCTCTTTCATCATCAATCTCGTCTATATGTTCGCATCCCACTGGTTGATCAGGGGATCTGGAACAACTCTCGAAGCTTCCGAGGTCCGGAATGAAGCTCGGCGACGCGCCGCCTATAATATCTCTGAGGCAATGGCTCTCGAAAGGGTAGCCAAAAAACGCCATGTAAGTCTGAAGGAAGTACCACTACTCGGTGATGTATTCTGGGCGTGAGTTCATCCTTTCCCACCTTGTACCTCTGTTGATACTTCGGAAGATATATCGGCCTGAACGTGCTTTGCGGAGTGGTGTGGTCACCATTCACTCATCTGGCTGCGTAGGGACGACACTCTTCCTTATCATAGACATTGCTCACTCCTCTGTCAGGAACGTGCTTGAGAAACGATATAATCTAAGCGAAGCGACTGCCAGTATGCAGGCATCATACCTTCTTGTTGGCAGCATAATCTTGTATCCTGCCGTGAGTTACTAAGCAACAACTTCGGAATATGACTAAATTTTATGAGTTAGTGCGGATACTTGGTAGACCGCATCAATGACCCGAGAGCCACTGCACGGATGTTTATGCTTTCTTCACTTCTGACTATGTTCTGTTATGCATGGTTGGCAATGCCACCGCAATGGACAAGTACCCCCCTGCCTGGAATTATCTCCTTTGCTAGTGGTGTAGGATTTTCCCCGCGTAAGTTCTGCACTTCTTCGCTTTGCCGTGCTGACCTTCTAGAAGTCTTGTTAGTGGTTATCGTGCCCACTATCGTCCCCCTGAAATATGTTTCCACAACCCTCGCCGTACACAAAGCTGTGAGTGCTACGAGGCATCGTGATATCCAGACGGTCACCTGCCCTCATTCGACAGTTAGAGAACACCGGGTCTACTATATTTCAAACGCTTGCTGGAATTTTGCTCGACAACGATACTCCGGGCCGCGGGTCGAAGCTACCCAAGCCGAATGATGCGAGCGCTATCCAGCACCTTCTCTACGCATTTCTGTTTTTCAATGTTTTACAGCTGGTCAGTTTGCAAGGCCTGGCTTACCTTGATAAATGTCGAAGGGGAAGAGAACGAGACCCCTATTGTCCACAAGACCTATTTTTTACGCCCGACTCTGACTCCAATGCTTCTATGCATAACGACCCAGAGACCTCTCCAGTAGTTGAGCGGATGCCACTTTTATCGCACAATGGCAGCATTGCCTGGGATCATGCAGAAAATGTTTGCAGGCGGTCCGAAAAACGTCGAGGTCGCCTCTACGCCTGGCTTTCGGTCTCACTCATCTGTGCCACGTGGGTTTTATTCTTGGGTACTGCATGGTTGCGGTTGCGCTCAACTGAAGAGAGAGGGATACGGGATTCATAACACATCTAGTTGGATACACAGTGTTGAGGTCGTCATGTATAGAGCCCGATCGATATACTAGCGGGACTTTGGTATCTACTCTGTTATCTTCGCTTAACGCTTACTAGCCAGTGGCCCTTGTTATTCCCGACTTCTGTACAATCCGAAGACGCTGTAGTAGAGGCGGCATCCTTAAAGAGATCGACTGGTAATGGGGACATTAGGTCAAGGTCCGACCTAGGGAGTGAGTTGCAAGGCGCTTGCACATTCGTTCTTCTTCCCTTTCTTCGATCAACACGTGTAATCGGCAGGGTCGCGCGCCATCGTTCAACCATCTGCCGAGTCTCAGCTGGGTCCCTTGGCTTGATATACGGCTCGGACGCCAGTCTTCCGTCATCCCCTTTCTCAGATATATCTAGTGGAGCACACGCGTCTGCACGGGCAGACGGCGAAACTTCTGTAGTAAAAACTCAGCATTGATATGTGTATCAATCTGGAATAGGTTTACCATCGCTCTGTCCAGCCCAGCTTGATAAAGATTCTTGGATAGTACCTGGACCGCAGGTTTCAGACGGTGGTATGTCAAACTGACCCATCACGTATTCAACTGGCTCCGGTAGCTACGTTGACGAACAAACCGATGAGAAAATGCTTCGACCAGCATCAGATATGACTTACGCTCGGGGGGGAATAGCCATCGTCGATGTCAAGCGCAGAGGCCAGCCAATATAAGATGGCGTGCATGACAGTAGGCTGCCTTGTCCGCGCATCGAACGGTGGGGAAATATAGGCATTCGTCCATCCTAGTGATTATCTTGAGTTATATAAAAATGCGGGGATACATGCGTGCACCTTACCATCAGAAAAGACTCCAAACGTCCAATGTTGATAAGACGTTATAATAAAATAGAAACACTGTTTGCGGACACACAGGTCCCAAAGCTAAGACGAATGAGCTTTATCAATAGACAAGGTTAATTATGAACCTTGCACCAAAGACGCTCTTTCCCTCGCAAGCGTGTGTTGCCAGCGGGCAGCTAGAATAATCAGTCTTTGTGCCTGTGATATGCTGGTCACGACTTACGGATTGTAACTCGCTAAATTGCCACATATCTTCGCTAGAGAGTACCCATGGGGGCTGACAAGCAACAAGCACAGAGTTCGAAGCAGTCTCTGGGGTTGACGGGCATTCTGTGCGAGTAAAGTAAAATTCCTTGAAGATGTGATCGTCATAATGTGGTTGTGTTTCCGACACGAAGCCCCAGTCCTTGCTTTGAGGGTAAAGAATATGAAGTATACGCTGTACAGTCCTCAGGGGGAAATGATCAATCCAAGCCCACAGTCTGAACGACGATTTCAGCGAATTGCCCGACAAGTATGAAAGTGAGAATAGCACGACGGACCGGTTAAACTCTGTCACTGGCGCAGGTAGGGTCGAACTTATTCTAAATTTCCGAGCCGAGGGCACAGTCAAAACTTCCCCGGTTCGTTCATCCTGGTCTCTTAAGCTTAAGCCTAGTGATGTATCCGGTACATTTGCCATGATCCCTAAAGCGGGTTAATGGTGTCAGTAAACATCGCATATTGAGTAGATGTCAAGGCTAACAATGATGGACCAGGTTGTCGAAAGTATTGTCTAAGCATTCGATCGAGGTTAGATGCCTTTCTTTCCTAAACCGAGTGGAAAGCGTGTTGCGATGACTTTTATGTCCGGAGGGAGGGAGGGCTAGAGCCCCGCCCCCGTATTTCAGTTCAGGGAGTACCGCATCTTTCATGTAGCCGCGAAGGTCATCGATACCCCACCAAGTCATAGTAACCAGGCCGATTATACGTGTAGAACGGGTAATATCTTTCGGGGAAAAGGGCAGGGGAGCGTAGAAAGGAGCTGCAACGTATATTGAGGACCTACTAATCACGCAAGCACTTAAGTAGAGGTGGGGACCTTGACAACCGGGGAATACAATGCTTGCTTATTGTTCTAGAAGTCAGGACTGATTTGAAGTTCTTGCCTTGTACCAATTTAGACATCGGCAACTCCCGCAACGTCGGCGATTTCCGGTAGCCTCTGAACCTGTCCTCGAGCCAGACCAAGGTGGTCTCCGCCGCCGTCGCGTCGAAAGTCCCTCAAGAGGTGCGTTCTACGTATCCCTGGAAATCTGAACGTAGAGTGCATGCTTCAAACCCACCGTTCTCTTGAGACAGGCTCCAGGTCTCAGAGAACAAGGGTGGATGTTGCTGCATTCTCTCGGATGTCCGAAATGTTATCCTGACCGTTTTCATCATCCAGCCTCAAGATGGGTGCATACAAGTACATCAGCGAATTGTATAAGAAAAAGCAGTCTGACGTGTTACGATTCCTTCTTCGTGTTCGGTGGGTTCAACAAAAAAGGCACTCGTTCAACCCCCCGCTAACTATGACTTGATGCAGATGCTGGGAGTACCGTCAGTTGAACGTTATCCACCGGGCATCCCGCCCATCTCGTCCAGACAAAGCGCGCCGTTTGGGCTACAAAGCCAAGCAAGGTTATGTTATCTACCGTGTGCGTGTCAGGCGGGGTAACCGCAAAAAGCCTGTGCCGAAGGGTAAGCTCCTCCATTTCGTACGCTTGTGATGGCTCAAATGTTCGTCAGGTGCTACCTATGGCAAACCCGTTCGTCAGGGTGTCAATCACCTCAAGTTCCAGCGAGGCTTGAGGAGTGTCGCAGAGGAACGTGTTGGTCGCCGTTGTGGCAACTTGCGCGTTCTAAATTCGTACTGGATCAATCAAGATGGTGTTTACAAATATTATGAGGTTATTCTTGTAGATCCCAGTCACAAGGCGGTAAGGACCTATGTAATCCTTCCCGCCACCACACTGAGCACTAGGCTTAGATTCGCCGGGATCCCCGCATCAACTGGATCGCGAAGCCAGTGCACAAGCGCCGCGAGGCTCGCGGACTCACTAGCATCGGAAAACAGGTTCGTTCCAGGCATCTAATCAGAGCGACGTTTACTCATACCTTGATCATGCAGAACCGCGGGCTGGGCAAGGGTCATCGCCACAACCATACACCGGCCCGTTCAACTTGGAAGAAGCACAACACCCTCAGTCTTCGTCGCTACCGGTGATTCCATGTCCCATCTTGTTACATCACACTCTACGTCTATGTTTGGTATGGTTGTATGTTGTTCCAACTTTGATGAAAGCCATGCCATGTGTTGGACTTGGATTTGTGAGCTTTAAATGTAGTCACCTGTCTTTAGCGGTGTGAGAAAAGTCGGGTCCCCGAATTGTCCAGGTGGAGTTCGGTACCTGGCCTCATGTTTTTCGCGTGCACAATAATTACGGCAAGGTTTGGCTGCGGTGTCGTGCCGGATCTCTTATATATAGCGCGAGCGAGAGACCAACAACATTCTCCGAATCCACCACGACATGGGATACCCCCGGGTCATGAACGGACTATTGTTCTGTTTGCTATTACATACCTTCTCGATGGTGTCACTGGTGCATGCGGGTTTCATGCATCATCCATCGAAGGTCGGTAGACCACATATTGGTCCCTCGAAGCGCGCCTCCAACGTGAACACAACTTTGTGGGTGATCCAAGACACATATGAAGGCCCGAGTTTTTTCGAGTGTGTCAATCTATGTTCCTCGGTTGGGACGTCCTGTGCTAATGGAGTTGTCTCACCAAGTACCTTTGACTTTTACACTGGTGCGGATCCTACCAAGTTCGCGGCAGCCTTCTTCGTGAATTAACTGGTACTGACGCGCGACCCCTGCAGCGGACTAGTGACGTGAGTCTGAGTATCCACGAGTCGATATGAAATCAAGCTTCTCCCAGCTTCGTCGATCAACAGACTGCATTCGCCGATGGCCTGGCGTATGTAACATCTGGCAACAAAGTTATTATGAAAGGCGATAATACTACTTGGCTTCCGGAGGGCGTCAATCGTAGCAGGTAATCATCTAAAAAAGCTAATATTGTAAAGTTTCTGTGCTCAATGGACCACCCTAGTGTGCGTATATCTAGCCAAGCTATGTACAACACTGGTCTTTTCGTGTTGGACCTCGACATGGCCCCCTTTGGATGTGGTCCGTGATTTTATCCTGCTCATGCATGTATTCCCTGACCGTCCTATAGGTGTATGGCCTGCGTTTTGGTATTCAATGAAGTATTCTTGATAAACTACCCTCCTGACATCGTACTGCTACTAGGACCGTGGGAGATGGCACTTGGCCATGGGTGCGTATGCTGGCCGTCTTGAGAGTTCGTTTTGACTCTGCTGAAGAACGGCGAAATAGACATTATCGAGGGTGTACATGACAACGAACACAACCAAGTTACATGGCATACTGCTCCAGGTATGGCCTGTGAAATTAGCCAGATCTTTGCTAAGCTTCACGAAGGGTGCAATCTGACGTCTGGGACTAATTTCACGGGCACAATTGTAGTAAGTTATCGCAGCGGGCGTTGGTTGATCAGATGCACTAACATTCCTCAGCAAACTAATGGCGTAGACAACTTACAGTGCAACGCACTGATCAATAATAATGCTGGTTGCGGGATTACGGAATGGAGCAGGGCGTCCTATGGTCCATATTTTGATTCGCAAAGTGGCGGTGTGTTTGCGATGAAATGGGATTTAACTGGGATTGCAGTTTGTAAGCTCATGAGTCTGTGTGTTTCTTTGAGGCCTGACCTTGGCTCAGGGTCATTCTATCGTGCTGCTATTCCCCAAGACATCACCCAGGGTTTACCAGACCCGTCAAACTGGGGGGAACCCGTCGCGGCACTCGCTTCAACGAACTGCAACATTTCACAATACTTCGCCAACCACTCGATCGTCTTCGGTATGTCCTCCAGACTTATTCATACTTTTCAAGCTCACTTTATCTCTAGATATCACGTTCTGTGGTAAGGCTTCTGAGCATGGCAAGAGGGTTCCTTCGTTAATTCGTCCAAACAAGGTGACTGGGCCGGTAATTCCTATTCCACTTCCGGGTGCCCCGGAACTTGTACCGGGATATTGATGGACCCATCGAATTTTGTTGTAAGTATTTTACTTGCACTTGAGATTCTTACCTTAACGAACCGTCTGCAGAACGCATCATGGATTATCAACTCCCTTAAAGTCTACAAGTCGGCGACGTTGTCTAGTAGCTCTTCAAGTTCAGCGTCACGATACTCCGTTGATCTGCTGCCAGCTTTGCATATCGCAGCGGCCCTAGCTACTATGCATATCTTGCTATCTTTATTATAGGTCTCTGCGAACGATCGTGTCCAGGTGGACACTGACATTGATTATTTCAAGATGTTAACACTGGATAGAATGTACTATGTCATACCCGTTCTCATCCTTCTCAGTAGATTAGAACCCCGTGCTACAACTTCACCTTTCGTGGGCCCTCTGTGTCCTGGAAATCAACCTCAGCAAAACCAGATCTCATGGGAGTAACGCTAGCATGCCCCATCCCGAATGCCCAGCCATCTGTCCCTACAGGTACAGTCGACAAATCCGGGCTGACAAGATGCTGGATGTCAGGAGCGAATTTGAATGCGAGGTAAGCATCCGCCTGAGCTACGCTGCCTGCGGAGATAGGTCCGGTGAGAGAGTCAGGGTTATCTGGATGTATCTCCCTCTGAGGTCCGTGAACCACTGGAACATGTTTGAAGAGGCGGCCGTACGAGCTGCGCCACACATGCGTCCAGTATACTTGTAAGCCTTCAGGGTCCGCAAGTTTATGGATCATGGGAAGGTTCACGTTGTACAAATTAACGTCGCCGTCGCGTGTTCCATCCGGATCCTTTCCCCAATTTGTCCATAGATATTCCACGATACGGACGGAAAGGTTATGTGCAGGCTCATGCAATTTGAGGGGTGTGGGATGAAGCACGTTGCCATACGAGATTGCAATCGCACGTGTGCGAGATAGTGCAGCAGACATTGCTGCACCGATGGTGCCTGATGAGAGGGAAAACGCGTCTGTGAACATGATGAGACCGCTTCCTGCTGATAGAACTACAGCCGCCAACCTGACGCATTCCTACCAAAGTTTGGTCCTGAAATCTGGATGGAGTTGACGGTCAATATGATAGGGATGGTAGTCATGCACATACGACGAGATCGATTTCTCCGGGGTATAAATTGTGGAGAGCAACATTCGTACAGGTCGCAGGAGTCTTCAGAGCATTACGCGATGTGAGTTCGATGGTTACAAGACAAATTGACTAGTGACCGCACACCGTCCAGCAGAATCCACTCTGCGATCTCTTGTTCCTTTAACTGTCTGGGTGTATCTGATGTTTCACCCTCTACGCCATCTAAAAGAGAGATGAGTGGTAAAGTTGGAGGCATGGCGGGACAAATCGACCTGGCTCTCTCGGATAGAAATATCTGCCCCGGGTTACTTCAGTGATATGATACGCCGTTCCTGTGTGCACGACGTTGAGATGTCATGGGTGCTCGGGATTTAACACGTTACACCAACCAATCCAAGACTTCTGGGAACTTGGTATGACAACTCTTACGTCCCATTCTAGGTGGAAATCGTGGTGACATGAGAGGTTGTCATGGATGCCATTGGCAGCCTGGGGAAGGATGGGGATACTTACTGAGATGGTTGATGAGATGCTGATAAAGACCAAAGATGTAAGGTGACTCTGCACCTGGCGGGCCATCGTCGTTCTGATAGTGGGGGATGAGTGAGATGGTGAGGGTGGACACGGGAAGGCACTTACGACGAGCAATACTCTGGGACCGCTGGGGGACATGAGAGCTGCAAGTCGAGGGGAGTGTGTCTGCCAGTGTTAATTGTCGCCAGGCGTCTGTGATGTTCCCATAACTAAAAAAATCACTGGTCGTACGGGTCGTCTCCGCCGTCGAGAGCAACGTTGGAGCGAGAGTGTTCGGATTTGTTTACGCCGCCCACGACACTGTTCTGAATCTCCATGGTCGCCATCTGAATCTGCCATGTCTACCAGCTCGACGCCTCACTCTTTGCCCGCCATCCCGACACTCCCCCCCATAACGATGCACGACGAGACCGTCCACGATTACCACTCACACCACTCTTCATTGTCGGTCACCCCCCATGATTCCACCTCTCTCACCCCTCCAGCCCCACCCACTCTCGCCTCCACTCATCATCCCCCACAACAAAATCTTCGCAAGTCCGTCTCCGCCGATTCCTTCGTCATCTTCGAACGAGAGAACCCGTCTACCTCATCTGGTTCGCGGCCTCGAGCCACCACTCACGCCCCAGCTGCTTCATCTGGAACTCGCAGGACAGAGTTGTCCGTCGATTCCGCACGTCGTCATGACGCGGAAACCGTCCCATTGTACGTTCGGACTCGTGGCATAAGTATGAGTGCTAGGAGCGACGGTCACAATTCTGCTGTGGAGCAACCCTTTGAATCCGAGTCCTGGCAGCCTCTGAAAAAGGTGGGCGATAAAAGTAGGAGAGGCTCGGTAAAAGGCAAGGAGCAGGCACGACAATCTCGTCGTCCCGGTGACCTCAAGCTTCCTGCTCGCAACCAATTACCTGCTGTCCCAGCGAGCAACATGCCACACCAACTTCCCCAACCTGCACTATGCGATGACACTCGGCGATTGCATTCCACGACGTCCCTCCAATCCTTCCCGAGACATTCTTCCCTCACAGATGTCATGTCCGGCCGTGTCAGGAGCGGTAGCCTTGGATTGCAGGCCAACTCCGGAGGTAGAGGCTTGCTGGCCGATTCGGTTCAGCCAATGGTGAGGATCCGGCTAAATCGAGGGATCACCAAGCTAAATTGAGATAATGCAGTCGTTTCCCAAGGAGATTTCTATCGCTGTCGTGGGCACGCCTGGTTGTGGAAAGTCTACGTTCGTTTCAGAAGATGCAAGAGTTTATGGTGTTGAAGACTTCAATGCACTCTTTGCTATGTCAGGAAGTTCAATCTCTGTGCCCTTCCGCTGTAAGCAATGACTGTGTTCGCTCATTGGTCTATCCCTCACGTTTTTCAGACACTAGGCAACTCGACTGGGTAAAACAACGGGAGCCACCGAGTGTCTCGATTGTGATCCACGAGTTGGACATAACAAGGCTTACTTCCCCCCCCCGCGTAGATGGTATCTTTGTATGTTATGACAGCGGGGACGTGTCGTCATTTGTGCCTGTCCCCAACTTTCTCCGTGCGTCAAATGCCATGCTTTGGCTTGTTCTAACCACTCACTCTTCAATTCAAGGACTGATACGTCCGATGAAGTACTCTGTCGTTGCGGTCGCTCTGAAGTCTGATCTCGCAGTGGCCGTTGATCCTCAGGCTTCCCTGAGTTTATTCCAACGGCACGATGTTGGCCTGGTACAAGTAAATCATGTCGGAGACGTAGGGAAAATGAGAAAAGCATTCAAGTTTCTGTTGATGTCTATCCTTAGAGTACCAAGTGAGTGTTTGGACGTCATACTAAATATCCGACTTTAACCGTGCCGTCCCTACAGACACTGACCTTCGAAATCCTGCATCACCGGAAACGTTGGCTTCCCCATTCCCTTTTGAGAGGCGAGGGTCAACCTCGGCGACGCCGACTGCGTCTTCTTCTATACCTTCTGTCCGTACTATGTCGCAGGCCAGCTCTTTTCGACTTTCACCAACGTCTACCCTTCCATCATCGCCTCCTCCACTCGCAACGTCCCCAACGCGTGCCCGCTCAACGTCAGATTTGTTCTCGGAGCACGAGAAAGCGAGGTCTCGCACGTCAATCGAACGCAAACTATCAAATGCACGGAGTGTCACTAGCCTCGTGGCGAGCAACAGCGTACAGTCACCTTCAGTGCCATCCTCGCATCCAGTGAAAGGTGATACACTGAATGGACTTGAGGATGATGACCGTCCAAAAGAGAAAGAACCGTGGGTGTTCTTTTTCTGCCCAAACTTGCTTTCGATTGAGCCTATTGCTGAAAAGTCGATCGGTCCAATACGCCAATCTGGACGAACTCCTTGACAAGCTCCTATTTCTTGCAGTCAGCGGAGATGGTCAGTTCCCGAAGATGACACAGTTGTCCTTCTGACATTGATATTCAGATCCAACTTTCATTGCGCATTTCTTACTGACTTATCGGAGATTTGCTAGCCCTCGAAGTATCTTGTTGGCTATGCAGAAGCGCATGCGACAACTTGATAATTCATTAGGGGATCCCATGTTTGCTAGTTATGCTCAGATGAGGTGAGCGAGTCAGTAACTTGCTGCAAGCATCTGATCACCCCCCTTGCAGGATTTGTCATCTACTCGAGACTTGGATGCATACTTATCCACAGGATTTCGCTGCTCCAGGTGCAGCAGGTGCTCTGGGCGCTTTGGTGAAATCCATCATCGGCAAGAGCTATCTTCTACATTACGGATCCGACTTTCTCCCTTTTCTGGAACACCTTCCAAACATCGACGATTCCGATTCAGCTTGGGCACATAAGGCTGACCACCTGCTCGACGATGCTGATGATCCCTACAGTATATCGGACGGTGAAGATGAAACACTTGCAGTAACCACGGATTCGGCATCGTCTAACCTGTCCCCTGTGGCACCCTCCCATGAAAATTCGACCGGCTCGAATTCAAGAGAGCGTAAACAGAGCTTGCCTTTGAGTGCAAAGGCATTGATCATACCCGTCACCTTGTCGCACCCACCTGACGTTACCGAGATATCACCGAAACAGCTCCTCAAAGAATTGTATCGCCAGTCATTAGAGTTGCAGAACTACGATTGTTCCGAGATCGCTGAAGAGATCACTCGTGTTGAAGCCAAGCTGTTTATGGAAATAGAGGTATGTCGATTTCCGAGGTTTGCTTTGTACCTTTAACATGTTGCCCTTATAGCCGAGACATTGGCTCCGGTATACGCTCATTCCTGGTCGCAAAGATCCCGAATCTGACTCTATCTCGCGGTTTAACGCTATTTCAAATCATCTTGCGGATTGGCAAGTACCACATGTGTATCTTGTCTACATCTAACATTTCCGTAGGGTTGTCTCTCTGATATTATGCCACGACAAACCCAAAAATCGAGCGAAGCAAATTGAGAAATTTGTCGATATCGCCCACAAGCTCCGTGCTCTGAACAATTATTCTGCCCTCCGCGCCTTCGTCGCCGGAATAAACAATTCGACTTTTCAAGGCGACGATACGATGGAAATATTCAAAACCAAAACGCCTGATCACTACAAAAATCTTTTGTCGTGGGATGTCCTGCTCCAACACAGGGGTGCTCACCAAGCCTACCGGATGGCGCTGAAAAATACTAAAGGAGCATGCATTCCTGCTTTGTGCGTGACTATATCAATGACTGCAAGCAGCTGAAAACAGATGCGGTCTTGCAGGGAAGTACATATGTCGGATCTCATCCGTGCTCACGAAGGAAACCCAGATTTCAGCGCCACCGAGGCTAACAAAATTCATTGGGGAAAGTTCAACATGTTTGGAAGATTCATCCAAAGCACAACCCATTGCCAACTACAGTGCCAAACGACATCTGATTACAACTTCCTTGAACGACCAAAGATTAGGCATCTGGTGTTCAATGAGTATGTGATGCCGGAGGAGGTTAGCATCCTTCGTTTTGGTCTTACAACCCCAAACTGAGCGACTCTACAGATGCAGGTTTCCAGAATGGCGCCAGTTTCAGATTCGGATGCCATTGATGAACCATTCAGACCAAGCCTGCCTCGGTCGATCTCACGAGACGATGGTCACTTTACACAGGGAAGAGACACTGCTCTCATCCGCAGATTATTCCAGTGGTGATCATCGGGTCCCTACTTGTACTTGGAAATTTACTATTGTATCGCCAGTTCGTCTGTCTTGGTTCTTTATTATGTTGTCTAACGTCTATCATCGGATACCCTGTTGCATACGTACTACCATCACTGACTGGGTTGCTTTACTACCTGACGTACTGTATGATATTATGCAGCCTCGAAACGGCCGCTTCATTAAAGCTTCAGAAGCTTCATTCCTCGACGCGATTCCGAGCAGATCACACGTGTGAACATCAAGTCTGGGACCCTGTCGACGTTGTTCGGGAGACAATTGTTTCATCATGTATCCTTGTTTATACAAGCGATCGTCGTAGTCTGGACCTTGCGAGCAAGGCGCGCCAAGCTTGTCCATTCCGAGAACAATTGACATACAACAAGCAGTCCCAATTCAGCCACTGGCATCGCGTCACCAGTGTCCTCATAAAAGCTCCAGCTTTTACGATGGAAATTTCATTTTATTTTTTCCTCGCACCTTGCGGTACTGGTTTACTTGCAGTTGAATCTTGGAGCAGGACTCTCGTTTATCACTTCTTGCGAATCTCATCCGGGTCACTGCCATGCTCGCCAACATCTCGAAAGCCACTACTTTGTACCTCACACCCGTTTTGATGCTCGCGTCGTTATTCCTCATACTTTTCGCGTACCTCGCGCCGGTGGTCATGCTGCACAGCCAAGTGTCGCTCTTGACGGTAACGCCATCCTCGGTGCTCACACAGCCTGGTTCAAACGAAGCCGTGGATGGCCCCAGTATGCTTATAGGGATGCTAGGCAGGTCTCCGATGCTTGAGTGGATCAATAGGAACTCATCTAACTATAGGGTCATGTACCAAGCCGAACAATGCAGCAACTCTAACTTGCACATCACCCTCAATTTCCCCTCTTTACAGTGTGTACTCTTTCCATTGTCTGCTGTTGCAAATATGAATATAGCTTTGACGCGATAGATGCCTCGGTGTTTACCCCAAACACACCTAGCTCTGTATTGGCAGCACCTCCCACTGTTGCACCGGCGTTTCTTGCGATATCGCTAGCATTCTCCATTATTTTCTTCATCATGTTCACTGGAATCTCGTTTCGACACCTAATGGGCAAGGCAGGAAATGTTTGGGAAAAACCAATGGTCCAGCAGGTTTCCGCCTGGATTGGTATCTCATCTTTCCTCGTCGGTATGTAGCATAGTGTCGGACATTGATGTTTCGTACTGAAATCTGTACCTTATAGGCTTGGCAGCCTTCCTCATTCTTCGCATGTACTTTGGGAAGGCGGCGGATGATTTCAACCAGAGTATCCAAGGCCAGGGAACAAATGGTCCCCAACTCATTGCGAATACAAGTAATGCGTTCACGAGTAAGCTGACATTCAAATTTTCTTGGATCATGTATAAATACTTATCATTGTTCCAGTGGTTTGGGTTGGCTATGCATTCTTCACTGTACCAGTAGTCGTTTCACTGGCAAAGCTACACGTCCTCGCAACAAAATGAATAGATACCTTGCAAACATGGCCAGTTTGGACACTCAGCTTACTATAGATATTTATACCTCCTGTATCTTGATCGTTACATTGTAGCATGGTTTGATCGGGCTAACGACGCATGCATATGGGCTTGAACTCTCTTCACATCCAAGTCTGATAGTCCGTTGGATAACTTGGATTCATGCGTTTGAAGAACTATTGACGACCGGACCCTATTCCGAGTCGCCGCTGGGGAACGCTTTAATCGCCGCTTTAATAGTTTGCCAAAACGTGACTTCGGAGGGTTTGCTTTTTCTCAATAGGACTTTGTGGATGGTGAGTTCCAAACGTTTTCTTGTTCTGCCATGTAACCCTGCTGCACTCGTGATGAGCGTTGTATAATCAACCACAACTGGCACCTCTTAGTCGACTTGATGCAGAGTCACAGCCTTACGGCCTCTGCATCACTGACATTACCGACTCTCTGATTTTTGTTACACACTTGATATCGATCGTTCGCAGGCTAATACCTCTTTTTTCAGGATTGGACCCCCACCCCTTCGTCACTGAAACTCCGAAAAAGTTTTTCTACATATGGACAACTATGGGATGACTTCGATATATATATATATATATTCCAGCGATGTGACACCCACAGGATGCTCCTGTCGTTGCTCACATCGTCTCACAATGCTATCGTGGTCTGATCTTGCTGCCGACAAGAAACGCCGCCAACAGGAGGTGATTCCGCTAGGGTGGTTGATCAATCGATCACGCCTCTACGAACGTCGATATTTTGTTGAAAACACTTGCATACCGAATACATCCCGACTTTCTCGTTTTCATGAACATAAAATGTCAAAACAGGATATGAAATTAATGATGTGGATGGCGCGGCCATGAGCGCTGAAGTCTCTGGAAAGCAACAAGACGACTTCCCATCGGTTATTCCTATACACGAGCGAAGACAAGCCCGCAAACACGGTAGTATGGAGCAGGCAGTCCATGTGACGTACGCCCCTATAGCGAGTGCGGTCAAAGCCGCGAGGTGCGATGCTTCACACCGTGCGTAGAACACCTCTCCGATGCGAGCACGCTGCATCGGTGATGTGCATTCCCATTCGAATTGGGTGAGCTGTACACATAGTCCTGTGTATATTGCTGCAAGGACATTCTTGATGGTTACTCCGGTAGGGTTGTAAGCTGTGATAACCCACTCCTCCCAGAGGAGGTCGGAGATGACATGGAGAGTCGTGACACCCGGGAGCGTGGCCAGCTGAGTCAGGTGGTGGGCTGAAACAACTTGACCGGCTACGCGCACGGTGGGGTGTACGACGAATGTCCCAATCGACAATGGGAGATGAAGTGAGAAGAGGGTTGAGCCTTCACTTGGTGGTGTGGCATCGTGCACGAGGGATGCGTAGGGTGGTAGCGACCTGATTATGAGAGGAGTGGTTGAACGGACATTTCACTAACATGGACCTTTATGCCACGGAGACAGCTATGCCGAATGCGCCGCCCTGGGACACAAAGTCCTAATGTCACCGGAACCGCTCGTTCGAGTGACACCTGCCTTTGAGAAGACCGCATTACAACCCGGGGTGTTTGGAAGGATCCCCGGGCCAATTCGTGAAACGGATCAGTTCTAAAAAAGAACTACTAGTAGCGCCCGCTGCATCGGACATCCGAACTTTCCGTGAACCATCCTTCTTTTACTGTCAATTGGGCACGAGGCCCGACTGCAAAAAGAGGCACGTACTACGTCGCCAGCAGTTGTAAATTGCGCGCCATCAAACCGATCAAAGTGCCACTCATGGCAGAACAAGAGGGGTCCCGACGGCAGTGTACCATGCAAGAATGAAAGGCACCGAGGTTTGTACAATGACGTCGGCGGCGGGGAGAAAGCCAGGTGTAACATCGTGCGAAAGGACGATAATCAAAACTTTAGATAACGTTTCGCATTTCCATTTGCAGAACTTTATATTTTGTCCCGTTGTCAATTACATTTAGTACAACATTTAGGTCTGCCTTAAATATTGTGCTCAACCATGGGATGGTACCGCTATATGGGATGACTTCGTATCAGAATTAAAATTTCCCGCCATCACTCTTATCTCCTTGAGGCTTGACGCCCAGACCAGAGTGTTCCCAGCCGATATATATATTCCTGCGATGTGACACCCACTGGCACCGGATGCTCCTATCGTTTCTCACATCGCCTCACAATGCCATCGTGGTCCGATCTTGCTGCCGACAAGAAAAGCCGACAACAGGAGGCGATTCCCCGAGAGTGGTTGATCACTCCTCCACCCGAAACGACGCTCAATGTGACTGGCTTCCCTGGGACATGCGGTTTATTGACACCACAAGAACTTGCGATTACGATCGAGGACGTCGATATTTTACTGAAAAAGCTTGCGAATGGTGAATGGTCCGCCGTCAACGTCACAACCGCATTCTACAAACGGGCCATAGTCGCTCAACAATTAGTAATTTCTTTGTGGTTGTGGTTTGTTACTGTGGCTGACGACTCGGAGAACTAGGTGAATTGCTTAACTGAAATATTTGTGGAACGTGCACTTGCTCGCGCCGCTGAACTAGACGATGCGTTGGGGAAGACCGGAAAGGTCGTCGGCCCACTTCATGGACTCCCTATATCCTTGAAAGACCAGCTATGCATTAAGGGTTTAGAGACAACAATGGGCTACGTATCCTGGATTGGAAAATACGCAGAAAAGAACGCGGTTCTTGTTGACATCTTGGAAGAGTGCGGAGCTGTTCCATTCGTCAGGACGAATGTACCGCAAACATTGATGGTACGCTGGAATTGTCCCGTCTTCGCAACTATGATGGTCATACTTATCAAAATGATCCAGTGGCCTGAAACTTTCAATAATATTTTTGGCAGGACGACGAATCCCTACAACCGTTCACTGACTTCAGGGGGTTCCTCCGGGGGAGAAGGTGCTTTGGTTGCCTTGAAAGGAAGCCCCATAGGTGTCGGTTCCGATATTGGAGGGTGCGTAGTACCTCTCGAGAATTGACGAATCGTAGGCTGATCTACTCCAAGATCCGTGCGGATTCCGTCTGCGTTTTGTGGCGTGTACGGACTACGGCCTTCCTACGGTCGAGTGCCTTATGGTGGTGCTCTGAATTCCCTAGAAGGACAAGAATCGGTGTTGTCCGTCTTCGGCCCTATCACCAGTAGCATCTCGGGTCTGAAGACGTTCATGGAAGCGGTCATAAAGGCAAGACCCTGGCTCAAAGACCCATTGGCCGTGCACAAGAAATGGGACGAAGACGAATACCAGCTTAAGGATCGTGACAATGGTCGCAAGCTTTGCTTCGCGATCATGTGGGATGACGGTGTTTGCGTCCCGCATCCTCCTATAACAAGCGCGCTCAAACGAGTACAAGCAGCGCTCACAAGGGCTGGTCACAATGGTGCGCTAATATTCATGCAGTTTTTTATCGTGTTTTTTTCTGACTAGTATTTTGCAGTTATCACATGGTACCCGATCGAACATGGGAGGCTCGGTGATTTAGCGGTATGTGATGTTGACTTTCAGTTGTCGAAAAAGTGAGGCGAGACGCCGTTCGTTTTAAGTGCGATATATGGGGTGCCGGCTCCACAGAGGATTACACGGTGACCACCTCAACGAGTGGAGAGCCAATTATCTCCACCATGAATCCGGACGGCAACGATGCTACCGTCGCAACCTTTCGTTCCACGAAAGGTGGTCTTACTGCATACCAGCTCTGGCAAATTCAGAAAGAGAGAAGAGATGTCCGCGCCTCGTACTCGGAACACTGGAACAACACCGTGGCGAGCACGGGAACGGGGCGGCCAGTGGACGCTATTATCTGTCCTGCTGCCCCTTATGCTGCCCCCCCTCATGGTCACAACAGGTCGGTGGTGTCATTTTAGGATTTTCTATTCTTGCACCAATGAAATATGGCCCCCAGGTACGCTAATTACACCACAGTGTGGAATGCACTCGACTATACTGCGTCGATTTTCCCTGTGACTACTGTTGATCCTGCCATTGATATCAAGCAGCCTCGCGAGAACTTTATCGACGCTTTCGACCGAGCGATTTACGAGATGTGTATGTCCTAGATTCTACGACTCGTCACGTTATGCTAAGAGATTCGTTAGACCAACCCGAGGTGTTCCGAGATGCCCCCGTCTGCTTACAACTTGTGGGGCGTACATTGGAAGAGGAAGGTGTCATCGCAATGACCGAGATCGTCGATGCCGCACTCAAGGCTACCAGGGCGAAATTGTAGCATATCCGTACGATCACAGGTACGATAGCACGAACAAGGATGTAATCAAAGTTTAGCCGAGTGAAGCGGCTGCGCTTCGTTCACAAAAATGCTCGCGGCGCCCATCCCGCTACCCACACACATGCTTGTGCAAAGTATGTTCTCCTTCCTCCGACGGAGTTCAGCCAGTCCGGTTACCACTTGACGCACACCAGCTGCACACGGATTTAGTCACTTGAGTGAAGAATTTAAGAGAGACTCACTCATCCCGAGAGGATGTGACACAGCGATCGCGCCACCACTATGAGAATGACTCAGATATGTGTTGATAAACGGATGCTAAAATCATACTTTGGATTGATCTTGCCCATTGGAATTCCGAGCTCTTCTACGCAGTACGCGAACTGAGATGCGAACGCTTCGTTTATCTGCAACGATCGAGCAGTGAGCTCCATCCAAAAACGAGAGGTGGAAGTTTCATACTTCGTAGACGTTGACGTCTTCCTTCGACAGGCCGAACTGGGATAAGACCTTGGGAATAGCTGCGATGGGGCCGACGCCCATGTACCTTGGCTCGACACCTTGGCGGTATGCTCAGGTTTGCGGTTTCAATCATGCACGGGACCTGAAGCACATACCGATGACTGCACATCCGACCCATTTCGCCAAGATCTCCATGCCCTCAGCTCGTGCTCTTTCCCTCGTCGTCAGGATGCACAGCGCAGCACCGTCACCGATGCCGCTGGCATTACCTGCCGTAGTGTTATCGCCCCAATCGGGAAACACGGGTTTCAAAATAGCAAGGGATTCCATGGTCACCCCCGGACGGATCGTATCGTCCACAGAGATGACAGATCCGCGTATTTCGATTGGAAGGATCTCCTCTGCAAATATACCATTCGCGAGAGCCTACCCAGGCTCGACTGTAAAAAGGAATAATTTCCTTTGATAAGATGGGAGAGGTACCTGGCTGGCTCTGGTGTGCGAAATCAGCGCATACTCGTCCTGCTTCTTGCGCGAGACGTTGTATGTCTGTGCGACCAATTCGGCAGTCCAACCCATGGGCTGGAGTTGGGCAACTTCAACACAAGCAAGGCGGCGAGGCTTTAATCTCATACCTGGATACAATCGTGTGCTTGGGGATCGTTGTCAACTGCCTCGGCGATAGTTGGCGTTGGGCGGGCACTGGTGGTCCGTTGTGCGAAAGACGATTCACCGCTTGAAGAGTCACTCACTTGAGTGTCATGTTCTCGACACCGACGGCAACGCCGAGAGAGATTTCCTTTGACTGGATTGCGTGGGCGATGTTCCGAATGGCCATGAGACCGGAGGAACACAGTCTGTTTACTGTTGATATGGGCACTTCGTGGGGTATACCAGCAGCCAGGGCGGCCGCGCGGGAGGCATACGCAGGGGAAGGTGGATGGCAAGTTCCTGGCGACGAATCTACGTTGCGCACCTGCGAACGTTTGAAAAATGCGACCTACCGACACATATATCCTCTATTTTTCGGGGGTCGAGCCCTGTTTCTTTCAAAGTTGCCTGCATGAAGCGATAAGTGTCCTGCCGTGCGCGCATCGGACGCCGAGCGTGGCACCTTGTACAATGCTTGCATCATCTCGTCGACAGGAGAGTCTTTGAACTGGCCCTTTCGGTGCCTGCCCATCGCAGTACGCTTTGCGAACGTGATGACCACATCGTCTGGACGTTTCTCCAAGATGGTAGCAAGACCTTGTGCTGCGTGCGTGGACACGGTTCGCATTGCATGGACAGAGGCTCTAGAGCGGAGCGTAGACACAAACATGGAGGACTCTAGCGAAGAGCAGTGAGATCCGGCCCCTGGCTCAAAGGGTCAACGTTAACGTCTCATGATGGGCGTCTACGCGGGGAACACATGGCCAATGATGTATATTCATGTCACACGTCTCAAACGGTCCCCGGGCCCGACACATGCACACTCGCCACCACATTACAGCCCTTTGGCATATCTCTGGTTACGGTCTAACTCGGTTACGGTCTAACTCGTTGTCCAGCGGACCGAAGTCATATATGGATTAGAATTAGTACGCTCGCGGCGGACAATCCCCGAAACTGGAATACAGAGCTTAACGCGGTCCTTGTCCTAGATCGTCCCGGGAAACCTACGTGAATGTTCCTATGACGAGGGCCTGGTTGCAGCTTTGATGGTATTGGACAAAGCGCTGTGCGCACCGCTAGACGGCTGCCTGGACTTTGCAGTGATGGTGTCGTAACAAGTCCTGCAGGCGCGATGGGCAAGCTTGGCTTCTCCACAAGCTGGGCAGTTGACAATGTCTGCGAGGAACGGCGGTCAGAGACGAATGGCAGCCAGAACAGAGTGTGACGTGCTCTGCTTGTCTTTGAGCCCCTTGTTGGCACTGCGCATCGATTTTCGGGAATGGGAGATTTTGCTTTTGGGTACGGCGAGGACTATTGCGGGAAGGAGGTCAAGGAGGGGCTGGAGCATAGGGAGCGCCAGGTTGAATGGCGTTTGCGACGCCGGCGCGGACGTGGGGCGCGTCAGCCATGGCAAGCGAAAGGTAGAGAAAAACGAGCGCGTCTGATGGAATGCAAGAGCAGCCATGGCGTGGAAGTTTTTCTCTCGGGTCGGATTACAGCCACTCCAGGTCTCTCCGCAACATCCATCATGTTTAGGCTCACGCGCCCTGTACTACACCAAGTTGTCAAGAAGACAACTGGGATCACAGGTCTCGCAGTACACCCGAATCCGCTCCCGGAACTCGCGGGGACATACCAATCCACGCTTTCGGTGCTGTCTTCGATACCTTCGACGTCTGTTTACAGGCAGGGTGTTGAGACCCTCACGAAACACAAGCTCAACATCGTGCAGGGTGCAAATGAGGACATAGCTGCCGCGGAGAAGCAGCTAGATGAGGGACAGATTGAAGAGTCTCTGGACATTGCAAAGGACGAGCTGAAACTCGTTGAGAACATGTTGGAGTGGAAAGCGTAGGTGACCTATGTTTCTGGGGCTGGCACAGGGCTGATCGTCACACAGTTGGGAGGCACTGGAGGAAAAGCCACCAGCGGGTCAATGGGAGTACTTTGGGAACGAGTCGAGACCAACGTCATGACCATGGCAGTTGTGTTATTCGGAGACGTATCATTTTTATTCGAAGAGTGTTGCCAACTACCGTTAAACGTCGGCCAGTCCACGAGCGAATTCCTGTCAGCCCCGAGGAAGTTCGCGCAAACAACGGGGTTGGCCCACAACACGCTCGTTTATACTCGGGCGATCTTTGGATGTGATTATCAGCTGAGAATTTTTCAACGGTCCATGACAAGGTGAGTGATATCTATGTACAAGCAAACAGCAGGATGTACATTTGTGGAACGATCATGGAAGGTGATATTATTTCGCTTTCATACAACAGAACAGCAAGGAACACATTGCTCGAATTGAGTCGGTTGTGACTGACACACCAAACCGTAACCTGTAAAATGACCGAAGAATGGGACAAGAGAGCACTCGTCCAGGGTTGTCTGCAGCATTTGCCTACGAGAGAGAAGGGAAAGCGGACTTGTCATCAAGGGCGACGGTGCCACCACGTCCCCTACCGCCGCCACGACCACGACCGCCACGGGCTCTGCTCTCGCCTCTGTCACCGCCACGTCCACGACCACCGCGCGCAGGGCGATCAAAGCGGACTTCGATATCGAGAAAGATCTTTTCTTTCTTTTCGGCACGTGCCTTTGGAGCAGACTTTGTCTAAGGAGGTGTTAGGGGTGAATGGGAAAGCTGGGGCGAATGGCTACCTTTCCGGAAAAGTATGCTTCGCCTTCGCCTTTTTCCAAGCGGGTTGCGTCGTTGAAGATGGTGTCTTCTGCGCCATCATTGGCCTTGCGGGTCTCGAGCTTTGGAAGGAGAGCGTTCTCCTTTTCTTTCTGCTGTGCGAGGTACTGATCGAGAGTAAGCGTGTTGTCTTCTTCTTCGGGATTTCGGTCTCTCCTGCGAGCGCCGTCTGTTTTTTCGGCGTCGGGGGATTGTCCTGGGGCAGCATCTTGAGGGGGAGCACCCCAGTCGCCGGCAGAGGTATCTACTGCGGGAGCACCCCAATCGCCTGCGGAGGCATCTGCCGCGGGAGCACCCCAGTCGCCGGCGGGGGCATCTGCTGCGGGAGCAGCCCAGTCGTTGATGCCGCCGGACTCGGCAGCGGCATCGATTGTTGCGGCTTGTTCAGCCTTTAGTTCAGCGTTTCCGTCGTCGCCGCCCCAGCCGTTGTGTATTTTCTTGTCAGAGTCGCTGGAAAGGGATGAGGGAGGGGGGGAGGGGAGAGAAGGGGACGCACGTC
>JBBPSD010000442.1:0-24770 GCA_038093415.1 Xerocomellus chrysenteron | reverse complement strand
TTGCGGGTCACAGTCGGTTTGTAATGATAACGAACGCAGGAAGCGGTCCAGCGCTGAGATGAGGATTGCTTGAAGTTCCCACAAATCGCATATTCTACGCGCACGACTCATAAAACCCGGTCAATCGAATGGAAAAGCAATGCGCGGGCACGTCCAACTCCTTGCTGGCCTTCCAATTTACTTTTCTGCAGGCCCATTGAGATTTATGTTCGCCCGCAGTATACTACTATCACATTCAACTTGAAGAAGCAAAAAATGCTATGCACGGTTACTCGGAGTGGTGTCGACTTTTGGACCAGCAGCTCTTCATGTGGGTTTCTATCACGTGCAAGTTGATGCCGTGGCTCTGGGGGGTTAGCTCCCTGCGAGCAACGCGAAACGTTACTGCAACCCCGTCACCGTGGAGCCATTATCACTCGCTTTCCTAGTACCTGCGCTTTTTCGCCAGCACACTGGAATGGAGCTCATCATCGAGTGCATGCCAGTGGGATCGTTTCCGGACGGCATGAAGCCAATTAGCCCACTCCACACGTCCTTCCGCGACTTTTTACTGGACGAATAGCGCGGCTGACCTTCTAGCCCCATCCTACCTCTCCATCATCTCGTCCTCGGATGTTCCTTGCTTACGGATGAAATTTCGCGCCGCGCGGGTCCCGGAGGATAGCCACCACGCACTCGCCGATCGTGCCCTAATACGTGCACACTGGCAAGACTGCGGAGCAGCAATTGTCGATGACAAAAAGGTAAGTTGCTGTTTACTACTCTCTTTTCTCGTGCTCACGTGAATCTGCGCCAAGCAAATCAAAATCCAACGTTTCCTGCGAGATGGTGTGTCTACTACGAGTCTGGCATTGTCACCCAAACCCGTCATGGATTACCTCACAAAGCATCGCTTTCCCTCTCCTCTCGACGCACACACACCACCGACCATCAGATGGTCAGGCAACTCGGTGAGGTCCAACCCAACTCCTCGCCATTTTCGCACCCAAAATCGGCCCCACCTCCATCCTCGTTCACTGCCTCGGATCCGGCGTCGAAACCCTCCGGATATGCCATCCCTTATGCATTGACACCCAGCTCACCCACCACCACTCCTGCGGTCGACTACTCAAACCCGGATTCACCAAGAAATGGTGTGACCGCGAGATCCAGACGCACGCGCTTGCGTTGATTTGCTTTGGCTCAAAAACTAAAATGGGGCCGAATTTCGGCGAGTTCAAGATCGACCATGAGAGCATCTCTGAGCGCATGACGAGGGGGTGTGGTAGGGGTGGCCAGGGCGCTGTGAGAGCGGCCGTCGCGGACTCCAGGCGTGATGCACGTGGACCCTCCGACAGAGGCGTCCTCAAAAGCTCGCGACTGCACAAGCCATGTTGGACGCGCAACTCGTCACCTTCTACACGTCCCTTCCGGCTCGCACCGCCGTGGTGATCTTGACCGGCCACCCGGATCCGCGCCGGATCGCATCACTCAACGCGCGCAAGGTCGCGTTTGAGTCGGCGATCAACAGCGGGAAGAAGGCGGAGAATATGGATCGACCCGAGTGGTGGGAGGGCGTTGCAGGGGGAGGTCGAGAAGGCCAAGCGTGGGTTGTTACATTTGGGGATCAAGCAGACCTATCTGGACGGATCGTCATCACCGTATCCAACGACACACCTCCACCCTTCGAGGACGATGGAGATGGAAAAGAATATCATCCGTGCATGGCTTTCAACGTCTGCCTCTTTCAGCCCTTTCGAACACGTTCAGATCGTGCCCACACACTCACCGTTCGGAATGGCGGATATCAATACAAGACGTGGTTTCTCTGGGATGAATTCTGTAAATCTCCACCCCTCCTGGACCGCCAAGACATCCAAACGGGTGCATACTACCAAGGACGTCGCGCCTCGGGCCACCCCCTCACCAAACACAAACGATGAAGAGATCTGCGTACTCTTTGTCACACCGGTATGAACGGGTCCACGTGCGGTGGGCCATTTACAGGGGAATCGCAGCTGACAGTAGTCACTGCAAATTCAGAATAAAAATCTCGCTCACTGACCGGTGTCTACAATAATCCTGAAAAGTATTTCGATGCGTAATCACAGCACAATCTCGTTTGAGTCGATCTCTGCATTTCGTACACTAGAAAAAAACCGCAGAAGACGAGGTGTTTGCATGGGTAAAACAAATATCTCATAAATACCATCCCCCCACCCTTGTCCACTTTCTGCGCAAAAAGTGCCCACTCATACCTGACGTGTACCATCTCCCAAAATCTCGAGTCGAATTGCCTCCGAATCATCCACTTCACCCTCCGCCACCTGACCCTCCTCCTGCCCCGGCGCGACATCTGCGAACTGAATCGCAGACACGGCCGCGTTTCCCCTGGAAACGGGTTGCGACGACGTACCGAATCCGGTGTCAATTCCCTGACCACGGAGGTCGTGGTCATACAACTCTCGCACGCTGATGATGAACCGAGGCATGATGGGGCATAGAGTCGTAAAAGTAAGCAAGGTCAGGACAAGCTGTGAAGTACTGTTTAGGGTAATGTCGGTTTGGAGCCAAGCCTGAGTTGCATTGTATACCATATTCCTAGAGGATCAGATTGGTTAGTTTTTTTGCAGGTACTTGAGAGTAAGGTGTGCAGAAGAACAAATGGAACTGAAAGAATGGGAAAATGGGAGACATACGCAATGAAATAAAGAATTCCATCTTTCACAAATAGTTGCATGTAGTGGTTAGGCTGCCACTTCTTGCTGGCTTTATACATCACAACCAACTCCTTCAAAGTTGGAATGACAGCAAGGATTACAAGCATAACACTGAGAGCAATTCAGAGAGATATAATGCCCAAGAGCAAGTGGGATGCCAGTGATGGGTTACTGAATGAACCATCACAAAAAGAGAAATCAATCACTTGGACAACAGTTACTGGGAGAAAATGTGGCATGAAAGTCACATATGAGATTCCACTTTAGCTTACAGTTTAGCTTGAGACATACCTGAGAGGTAGGTATTGGGATTGTCATATATACCTCGATATGCAAAAGCAACAGGAACCTGTGGCACAAAAATGAACAAGAGGATATAAAGGATCCTTTTGGATCGATTCCACATTGCATACACCCGCAGGATCATGACCACTGAGATTTACAAGCATGATTGAGGGAAATGAAATCAGGGACTACAGTATAGCAACTCACAATCAGCAGCAGCAAGGAATACAAGAAACTCCCAGGCATCCATCAGAAAGATTGCAGTACCTTCAGAATGTCAATGCCTCATACTGATATTGTAGAGTGAAGTAAATTGCTGTGCTTACACCTGTGAACTGTGATTAACTTGGATACAGCTGACAACCAGAGTTTAGATGCATACATCTACCAAACCACAATCATTAATAATAGACACAGTACAATGCAGAAAATGAAAACTCACTTTTACTGGACCAGGCACAAAGGTACTGCCACCTAAAAATCAATTTGATCAGCTCGATTAATTTCTGTATTTAACTCTGAACACACCAAGGCCATGTAGACTTAAGAACATATTCAATGTTAGCTGTGTAAGTTGACATGCATTACACCAATAATAAACTTACATAGCCCAAGAAAGACCAAGATAGCGGACCTACAGGACTCTCAGTTCAAAACACATGCAATGAAGTGACCCCAAAGCCTTTATACACACCAGAACATACACTGTAGAGACCCAGGTCCAGGATCTGAGCTTTGAGACTGTAAAGGGCCTGGGACATGCATGGTTATTATTGCTGTCTCACCCAAACATAGTCTATCTTTAAGCATTGCCAGCCAATAAATGAAATGTGGAAGGCAAAATAAGTTAATAATATACCTCTCTTGAAAACATGAGGACTGTCATCAAGGTGGTAGTAGGATTCCAATTTTCATTTCAGTTTGAGGAGAATAACATGCATGAATGTGCTGCTTACCATAATCATATATGACAGCAGTGACAACCACGACTGTGTTAGTCTGTAAGATCAATCATTGAACAGAGGTGTGAACAACCATACGTGAGAAATAGTTGTTCATCCGGAGAAGTCCTAGAGTTGACTGTAGGTCGGAAGACATAATAGTAAAGTCGAGGAGTGGTAGGTTGGTAGGTTGTGGGTGGTATAGCCTTGGGAATCACTGGTGGCTGTCGTCTATCCAGTATTTAAACTATTTAGTTCAAGAAGCATTCGGAACAAAAAATGATGCATGATCCTTGGATGTTTGACGGCCACATGGCACTGGCGCGAGATGAACTTGAAGGCGTAATGTGGCGGAAGGCAATGCAGGTGCGGTCAAAAGACGGACGAGTTTCATTATATTCCTGTCGCAAGAGTGGCATAAGAAGCAATAATATGAAGCTGCGACTTACGACTTTCTACCGTTCGATCATTTCATGCCCCTGCTGCGGATCAAGAAAGGCTACATTGTCCCCGATATTCAAGTTCAACATCTGAACATCGTTGCTGTTCGATTATCAGCGCTCCTCCCACATCTGCACTTCGAATGGGATGACCTGAACCTGGAGATCGGGGAACTAATTCATCCTTGAGCTCATGGATCATCCCTCGGGCGAGTTCACATCAACATACCCGTAAAATGTTTGGGCAGTAACCAAAAATTTCATCAATGATGAAAATCACCAGTGCCCGTACGGTCGGGAACCAAACATACCGAGATAGATGTGGGAAACCCACATTAGATCTTCTTCCTCTGGACTCACCCCTCTTTCCAAGAGTTTGGACGAAAGGGACGGAATCGCTGTCCCCACCTCCTCGCGCAAAATGAGATACGTTGAATTTATAACCATCGGTACTCCACGACATATTTGTGAGGCCTCAGAACAGACTCCACCTGACGGTATTTCTTTGCATCTGCAAGAAGTAGTGCCAGGGAACCATTCTGGGAAATATCGTACTACAAATCACCTGAGCATGCATTCACGACGAAGAGTTTTCAAGCTTAGCCTTATAGGCAAGGATAACGTCAGGAACGCGTCAGGAGTTGCAAGCAGCGAGGCCACGACCACGACTTTCTCTTCCAATTTGACAAACGGATCTTTCCCTTCTTGGGCAGTATAGCCGTAGGTCAACTTGCGAATGTGGTGGCAGCGGTGCTAGAGGTGGTGGGTGGCGATGACGAGCGAGAACAGTTTGCGATCGAGGTGCGCTTACGAGCGTAGATGACTGACCAGATCGTCAGGTTTCCACAACACAGTGCGCAAGAACTGGCTTGCCTCCTCTTCAATCGAGTTAAATGCGGAAGTGCTATTCCTGCTGCCGAATAAACGGTAGAAGAGCTTGTGATACTGACGGAACCGATTATTGCAATCCATGAAGAGATCTGGCTCATTCAAGCCGACCACATCGGATACCATGGTCAGGTGTGGTCTATTCGAACATCTGATGCTCTGATTCTCGAGAATCGCCGAGATGGCCCTAGACGGGTTGAGAACGACATAACATATTCCCAGAATACTTAGGGATGATATATCCCCTATAAGAATGACTTGTAAGATGATAGAAAGTGCGTGCCATATTTTGCACCGGAGCCGCGAAGGTCTCCCAGTTTTTCTCCGTAGATATTTGGAAGGGGTTATCGATCGCCGTCCGGGCCAGTAGGCCCAGGTGGAAGTGGACTAGAGCGTCTCGAACGGAGCAACCGTGTAAGGTAAAGTCCTGCTCCGAAGAGGATGTTTGCTTGGGCCATTGATGACGAGGGAAAGCTGGAAGGACCGGGTTGGCCACGGTTTCGATGATTTAATGTAGTGAATCGGCTGAACTGAGGACGAAGCATGAACCCGTAGCATTGATCGAGCAAGTAGATTCGGAGAACTACAAACGGGGACAAGCCTGAGGTTGTGCGCAAGCCGTCCCACGCGCTCTCCCACGCCCCGCCGATCCGCGTCGCGTTCATGACCCCACACTGTAAGTTATAACACCCACTACCGTGCGCTGCCGATGGGCCATTCCCTGCCAGTGGGAACGTCTCCTGTCCGTCAACGACAACACTCGCATTGAGAAGCTACCATGCCAGGCATCCTCCGAATCGATCTATTGATTCAGATGGCAGGGCATATTCATGCAGGATGCCCGGCGTCGAGCCACCCTGCGCCCAAGGAGGCACCGCCATCGCCGCCGCCCTCTCCCCTCACCCCGAGCCCGTCCCCGTTCGCTTCGGGGGTCGGTCTCCACATCTTCTCCCAACTAGTTCCGCCACGCTCACGACACAACACACAGGTTTCGCAGGTGCCCAAGTCACAGAAGGCACCCCGCTTCAGTGGCTTCACATCTACAAGCCCAGTTCAGACATGCTGGATGACCGTACCCTGCCCCCAATCCGTACACGGTCTCGTCCCTTCTTCCACAGATCGTCCCGGTCGTGTTGCTATGTCACGGTGAATGGGACGCCCCCAGACATGCAGGTCTTGGTGTCCTTCGGGACGATGCGTGGCTCCCCCACCCCAGATATCTCAGGCTTGCAATGGAAAACCCTGTGCGTCGACGGTACGTAGCGCATCATTGATCCGAGTGTTGAGCGCTGAGCCTTAAATGGTGTTCTGTGTGACACAGGCAGTGTCACGCCCAAACCACGACGCGGGGAAACCACGCATCGTACACACTGGGGGACTCCTTTCGTCCAACGAACGGAGCGGTCAGGTGTGGGTCGGAGACGTCGAGCTTTCAGCCCAAACACGCTGAGAATGGAATGTCGACAGTATGCATGATGTCCATGGGTATTGCGTGCACGCATGGTCCGTACTCATCCGACGACATAAATTAGGCTGGGGGAGCTCACTTTGTCACCAGGCGCTGCGCTCAACATCCAACATCGACGAAGCCCCAAGCTCGGCTCCCAACCCGCATTCGAAAGTGTGCTCAAAACTCACAAGGCGCCCCACGACCCATGGCGCGTCGAACCCAGCACTCAATCTCGCCCCGTTCCCTCTTCGCGTTCGTACGCGCATGAATGACCAGAGGCTGAGGCTAGTCAGTGCGGTCACCATAATTCCATTGCCCCAGTTTCAACTCAGTAACGGCTCCTCAGTGGTTTCCGTTCGTTAATCCAAGATCAATGTTTCTAGCAGCGCAAAGCTGATTCCATATCGATTGCTAGTTGTGAATCAACACCAGATTCGGTGTCCACTCACTCATGATTCATCCCAGGAGTCCCGGCCCTCCGGTTTCTTCCCGCGCTCAGATGGTCTGGATCCATTGAAGCCCCTGACAGCTCGGATGGCTCATGACTTGATGGAGACGAAATCCCACAAAGAAGGTATGGACTCGATTCTTGCACCGCTCGAAGAGAAGTGGGAGTGGGCCCCATGAGGATAAATGTCGTCTGTATACTTTTGAAATGACGCTACGAATATTGGAGACCGAAGGTGTGGATTGGTGCACAAGTTGCTCCGCCGGGATGGTAAGCTGGATAAAGTCAAGTCGACCAACTATTTAACGAACTGCAGTTTATAGACCTTGCGAGAACGGTACACCGGAGAGAGATGTCGGTCACTCCCTCGAATCCGACCTCAGAGCCCTCTGGATCTTCCACCCCCTCCCGCCGAACGACATCGCTTAACGCGCGTGATGTCGCGTTTGAGTGGACGATCGAGGGCGGGAAGAAGGCGGAGGAGATGGATTGATCCGAGTGGTGAACTGCAAGCGATGGGAGGGCGTTGGAGGATGAGGCTGAGAAGGCCAAGCGTGGGTTGTTATTTCTAGGAATCGAGTAGACCTATGTGGACGGATCGTCCACGCTGATGCGATGCTGTCCTCGGGATCCATGCCCACTCTCGCATTCAGACTCGATCCCAATCCAAACCCAACGCGGTCCTGTGCCTCTCACCGCCTCCTCGGCCGCCTCTGCGAGCGCCTTAAACGCCCTCGTATCCTCCCGTTCGCGTGCTGGCGTCATGGTTCTTGGGGACACGACTGTCGATGCCGAGTGCGCGCCGTACCACATCTTGGCATTACGAGCCGCGCAGGGCCGCCAGGGTGTCGATGCAAGTGAGGTACGTGCGGAGGCGGGGGGAGGGATTTCTGGAGGGGGGCCGGGGATTATGGAGGTATGTCCATGGAGCTGTGCTCTACATTGTCTCTCAATAGTCAACTCTGCACGACTCTCAGATGTATTTGGGCGCACGGAGGGTGGCACGGTGGCAGTGCTGGCGGCTTCGCCGAATCCAGTACCACCCCGGACCTTGTCTGTAGCACTTCGCGATCGCTCCCGCACCCGACGGCGGTCGAGGGTCAGCGCAGAAAAAACGATGCCGGATGCACCGGTCGTGGTGGCCCCTCTGACAGAGGCATCGCCAGAAGCGCTCGCAACTGCACAAGCCACGTTGGACGCGCAGCTCGTCACGTTCTACGCGTCCCTCCCAGGCCGTTGTGATGTTTATCGGCAATTCGGATCTGCGCCAGATGGCGTCACTCAACGCGTGCAAAGTCGCGTTTGAATCGGCGATCAAGAGCGGGAAGAAGTCGGAGTAGATGGATGAGGTCGAAAGGCCCCGCTTGGATTGTTGTTTTTGGGGTTCAAATAGACCGGATCGTCTACGCTGATGCGATGCTGTCCTCGGTCCAAGTTCGATATGGGGTGGATCGATGCGTTGGCTCGGGCGATCCACCAACTTGAAAGCACCGACGACTTCAACGGGTCCACCCGTTTACAGGCGAATAGCGGCTGATATCATGATCACTATATAGATTCAGAGAAACCGCCCCTCGCTGGCGGACCAGTTTCTGCAATAGCCATCTATCCTCCTGGAAAAAAACATTTTGCACCACGGAACCGATCCACCCAGGCGGTGTCACAAGCTCGCTCGAGACCATCTCTGCATTCCGTACACGAAAAAACAAACTCGGAACACAAGATGTTTGCATGGGTAAAATACACATCCGAGGCAGCATTCATAAGTTACCACCCGTCCTTGCTCGCTCCCAACGCAAAAAAAGCCCCTACTCAAACCTGACGCGTACCATCTCGCAACATCTCGAGTCGAATCGCTTCCGAGTTATCCACTTCACCCTCCGCTACCTGTCCCTGACTTTGCCCCGGAACGACTCGATCTGCGAACTCAATCGCAGACACGGCCGCGTTTTCACTGAAAACGGGTTGTAATGACACGCCGAATCCGGTGTCGACCCTTTGCCGACGACCACGGCTGTCCCGGTCATACAGCTCTCGCACGCTGATGATGAACCGAGGCATTATGGGGCATAGAATTGCATAACAAAACAAGGCCACGACGAGCTGGGTTGTACTGTTTAGTGTACTGTCGTTTTGGATCCAAAGCAGAGAGATATTGTTGATTATATTCCTAGAAGTTCAGAATGTTTAGTTTGTTTGCAGGTACTTGAGAGTAAGGTGGACAACATACACGAGGAAATAAAGACTTCCATCTTTCACAAGGTGTTGCATGTAGTGATTAGGCTGCCACTGCTTGGTTGCTTTGTACATTGCAACTGACTGCTTCAAGGTCGAGATGACAGCAAGCATTAAAAGCATAACACCAAGAACAAATCGGAGGATTGGAAAACCAAATACTAGGTGGGATGGGGCCTTTCTGAATGAAATACTGCAAAAGGTGACATCCATAACTTGGACAACTGTGACTGGAGGAATAGGTAGGAGGAGGAAAGGGGCCACATATGAGATTCCAGTTTAGTATGCAGTTTAGATTGAGACATACTTGACAGGTAGGTATTGGGATTTCTATAGATACCTTGACCAACAAAGGAAATAATAAGCTGTGGCACATAAATAAGCAAGAGGGTATAAAGTATCCTTTTGGATTGCTTCCATATTGCATACACCCGCAGGATCATAACCACTGTAATTTAAAAGTATGGTGAGAAGAAATGAAATCAGGAGGTATAGTAACTCACAATCAGCAGCAGTAAGGAAGATAAGAAATGCCCAGGCATTCATCTGATAGATTGCAGTACCTTTAGAATATCCATGCCTCATGTTATGTATCTCATAGAGGGCAGTAAATTGGTGTGCTTACACCTAAAAACTGATATCAACACAGCTGACAACTAGAATTTAAATGCATACATCTATCAAAAGACAATCATCAATATTAGGCAAGGTGAAATGCAGAAAAACTCACTTCTACTGGACCAGGCACCAAGGTACTACTGTCTGAAAATATATCTGATCAGCTCAACTTGAATTAATTTCTGATTTAACTCTGAACCCACAAATGCCACTGAGACTTGATAAGAGAAGATATTCATTGTCAGTTGTGTAACTTGACATTAATAATAAACCTACATAGCCCAAGGAAGACCAACATAACGGACCTACAGAACCATCAATTCAAAATACATGCAATGGAGTGCCCCCAAGCCTTTATACACACCAGAACAAACATTGTGGAGACCCAAGTCCAGGGTCTGTGCTGTTACTCAGAATCCATAAGGGACTTGGTCCTTGCCTGATAATGGTTGCTTCCTCACCCAAATATACTCCATCTTTAAGTACATATTGTCAGCCAACAAATGGGATGTTGGAAAATAAAATGAGTTAATAATATACCTCTCTCGAAAACATGAGGACTGTCACCAAAGTCGTAGGATTCCAATTCTCATGTCAGTTTCTGAGAAGAATAGCTTGCCAGTGCACAAAGGTACTGCTCACCATAATCATATACAACGGCAGTGACAATCATGACTGTGTTAGTATGTAAGGTCAACTTTGATCAGAGGTGTGAATGACCATACGAGATACATAGTCATTCGTCCGGAGAAGCTCCATGGACTGTACGTCGGACGACATGAGAGGTACGCCGGTAGGGATAAACAGCAAATCCGAGGAGAGGCAGGTTGCGGGTGGTTCAGCCTTGGGAATCCCTGGCGGTTGTCCTCGACCTGGTGTTTTAACAAGAACAATGACATGATACGGGATGGAGGCGTAATGTGGCGGAAGGCCCAATGCGAGAGCGTCTTTGTTGTTGCACAGCACTGATCATGAGACAGGACGAAACTTTGCGGTCAAAAAATGTTTTTTTTTCATTCAAGAGATCGATCCATCACCTCCCTGTGGCGGGCTTGGCAGGTAAGAAGCATTGAAGCGCCGACTTTCTCGGACTGCACATTAAAAAAGAAGGCCGGATTGTTGTCAATATCGTCGGCGCTAACTGATTATCAGCATCAACATACCCGTAGAAAAGCTGCAGTAATGGCTCGATGACGAAAATGAGCAGTGCCCCGCTACCAATGACACAAACTCACCCTCATCGTTGATCATCGATCATCTACGACTACCTCACATTAGTGGAAGAGCCTCGGAAGTGATGTGGGCATTCAGGAGAACCGCCCGGGTCATTGCTTCTCCCAACGGTGATCTGCACTGTGCGCGTGATCATCAAGATGCGTGTCGCGGCGTTGAGAGGGCCAACGTTGTCTGAGAGTTGAACCTGTGGATTGTTGTGCACCTCCCCGTTGAGCCCGACGGCCAGATAGATAGGACCGCCACTGGGGACCCGACTCGGAGTTAGCATCGAACCCCCTCCCACGACTGACGTCTGCTCGAGACATTGTGCCTCATATATCCTTCTGCTTTACGCCCCGCGTACCTGTCCACTACACACCTTCTCCTGCGTCTCGAATAGAGGTATTTGCCTCTCCATTGATATCGCTACTAGTACTATGCACGCTTGTCTTCTGGGCTTGCCATCCATGCTCAGTCTATTCCGCAGTCGGTCGAAGGGTAATTGCAATGGGATCGATCACGCCGCTACGATACGTTTGGCTACCGCTTCGCCGTTCGTCTAAGTTACGGTGACTGAAGCACCCATACCATCAATGAACGAGCTCGGATGATGACGGAAGGAAACCCATATCGTGCATACTTCTCCTTGGTTAACATCGTCGTGGAGGCTCATGATCATCATATAGGGTTCAAATGATGCGACTGTTCAACATGATCAACCAATCGCACGATGCACTGCCAAATGGTCAGTTGTTTATTTCGTAACCAGTATACCAGATTGTAACTGAAGCGATGGTCTGGAAGCACGCCACCGCCGACTGCGGGAAACACGAAATAAACTGCTGGTATCAAACTCCATGATAGTGAATCAAGCGCGGGTTTGACACGTTTAGCCATGCTCATCCAACCCGCGCACTAGGCGGCCAATCCAGGATGTACTCCTTCCTCAGCACGTTCTTCCAACGACCCGTCAGTGGCGAGGAGAAGAAGAGGCGCATCGAAGCCCGACTAGCCTGTATGTGTTTCTTTTCCCTACTGAATACCACCTCTTGTTGCAGAACGCGCTTTTGATGCTTTCCCTGCAACAAACGATAAAAACCGAATATCCTACACCATCCTGCTTGACAGAGATACCTCAGCCCGTCTCCGAATCCACCTTACCCCTCCCATACCATCGACTGCGAGATGCTCCGCCATCATTTCTCTACTATGAGCACTACTCAACCAGACACATCATTGATTACGATTCCGGCACCATTGTATACGACAAGCTCATCAGGCCACCCGAACCCGTCACTACCTCACAAGGTAACGTTTTCCCTCTACTCCAGACGCACGCACACCACTCATCACCTAGATGGTCAGGCATCACCCAAGCATCCAAACTTGATTCCTCACCATCCTCGTTGATTACTCCCTCGAATTCGACCTTGAGGGGAAAAGCTCCGGATCTGCCATCGCTGGATCGACACCGCACTCTGTACCACCGCTCTCGCGGTCGACCACTCAATCCCGGACTCGCAACGCTCACCAAGAAATGGTGTCACCGTGAGACCCAGACGGGCGACGGCGGACGCGTCCATCGGGCACAGGTCCCGGCCCAAATTCATACGAGTCCAATCTACCAGAAATGATCACGCTCGTGAGAGTTTTTCGTCACCGCCTGATGACGTACATACTGACTGAGTTTGAAGATGCCTAGATGGAACTTCGACGGACTTGGCATCGCCGTTCAGCGATACGTTCCATAAGCATGCTGTGGATCGAATAAGATAGGCAGCAGAAGTGCTTTTGGTGAGGCGGTCCAGATGAACGTGGGGTATTCGGAATAGGTAACTGGTGAGTCTTGCTGTTACCGATTTTGTTGATGTAATGACCCGTCATCCCCGCACAAGGAACCAAAGGTCCAACCCGATACCGAGTCACCGTGGAGAGCTTGGAGACCCAAAAACAAAAAGGCGGGAAAGGTTCGACGTGCGTCCGCTTCGTGTCCCATGACCAAAACGTGATGTACCTGAATAGCGGCATCGATGGCATTCACGTCGACAGTCCGCCTCGCTCGTCTCGTATTCATACCACCGACACACGCCCAGGACGTGCATGATCTCGTCCTCCACTGCATTGCAGACGCGCCACCTCCCAACTGGTCAAAATCGAGGTACACATGTCTGCTCTCTTCCTTGTCCACACATATCGACGCCCGTCCAGAACGCGTCGTCCACAAGAATTCGTCACAGTCTTGGTACCAGGCACACTCCCCGACTTTCTCTCCGCCCCCACTGCCCACTCCAGCCACGACCACAACCGGCCCCCACATCCCGATCGCGATACCCCAACCCGGGAACCAGGCGACCAATCAAAATGTGCTCCGTCCTCGGCACTTCTCCCAAGGACCCGTTGACTGCGAGATGGTGCGCCATCACGTCTCTACTACGAGCCCTACTCAACTCGACACGGTGTCTGACAGAAGATGGCAAGGAACTGACCCGTGTCTGCATTATCGACTACGAGTCTGGTATTGTTGTATTCGACAAGCTTGTCAAACTACCCAAACCTGTCATGAATTACCTCGCAAAGTATCGCTTTCCTTTCTCCTCTTCTCGATGCACGCTCACCACCGACCATCTAGATGGCCCATCACAAAGGCATCTCTCTCTATGGCCACGACGACCCTCGTCGAGTTCCAAACCCAAGGCGACCCCACATCCATCCTCGTCGGTCATCCCCTCCAATCTGACCTCAAAGCGCTCTGGATCTGCCATCCCCGCTGCATCGACACTGCATTCATCTACCACCACCCCCACGGTCGACCGCTCAAACCGCTCAAACCCGGACTCGCATGGCCCACCAAAAATGGTGTCAGCGCGAGATCCAGACACGCGCGCCTGTGTTGACTCGCTTCGGCTCAAAATCCAAAACGGGGCCGGGTTCGGCGAGTTCAAGCCCCGCCATGAAAATAGTTTTGAGCGCATGGCGAGGGCGTGCCGGAGGGTGGCCAGGGCGATGTGAGAGCTTCTGTCGTGGACCATGGCCATCCAGGCGTGATTCATGGCGCCAAGGCTACGTCCGTCATCGGCTGCGTGAAGTGTTAGAGGGCCCGATCCACTTTGGGCGGTTTGCGGGCATTGTGGACGCCAAGGGTTGTGAGTGCGCGTCGCTCGTGTGTGGGTAGGCATTGATCGTTTTTGCTTGGACAGGTTTACGCAGAAAGCGACTGCGGATGCACCAGTCGTGGTGGCCCCTCCGACAGAGTATCCCCAGAAGCGCTCGCGACTGCACAAGCCACCTTCGACGCGCTACTCGGATCCGCGCCGGATGGCATCGCTCAACGCGCGCAAGGTCGCGTTCGAGTCAGCGTTCAAGAGCGGGGAGAAGACGGAGAAGATCGATCGATCCGAGTGGTGGACCACAAGCGATGGGAGGGCGTTGGACGAGGAGGTCGAAAAGGCCAAGTGTGGGTTGTTTTTTGGGATCAAGTAGATCTATGTGTGCGGATGGTCATCGCCCGACACACCTCCACCCTTCAAGAACGATGGAGATGGAAAGATCATCATCCGTACATTGCTTTCCGACGCCTGCCTGTCGACGCGCTAACCGTTTGGAATGGCTGACATCAATACGGGACGTGGCCTCTCTGGGATGAATTCTCTCAATCCCATTCACCCCTAGACCGCCAAGATATGATATGCAAACGGGTGGATATTAATGTATGTAGAGGACGACGTCGCGCCTCGTGCCACCCCCCTCACTAAACACAAGCGATGAAGAGATCTGTGCACTCTTGGTCACGCCGGCATCTACGGGTCCACGTGCGGTAGACCTTTTACAGGCGAATCGCAGCTGATAAGCATGATCACCGCAACTTCAGAATAAAAGTCTTGCTCGCTGACCGGTTTCTACGATAGTCATTGATCCCCTCGAAAGACCTTTTTCACCATAGAACCGATGCGTAACGGCAGCACAAGCTCGTTTGAGACGATCCCTATGTTTCGTACACCATAAAAAACTGCGGAAGTGACAAGGCGTTTGCATGGGTAAAATAAATATCCGAATCAGCATTCATAGATACCACCGGCTTTCTGCGCAAAAAGTGCCCACTCAAACCTGACGCGTACCGTCTCTCATCTCGAGTCGAATCGCCTCCGAGTAACCCAATTCACCCACCACCACCTGACCCTCCTGCCCCGGAGCGACATCCGCGAACTGAATCGCAGACACGACCATGATTCCACTGGAAACGGGTTGCGATGACACACCGAATCCAGTGTCAATCCCCAGCCAATGACCACGGAGGTCGCGGTCGTACAGCTCTCGCACGCTGATGATGAACCGAGGCATTATGGGGCATAGAGTCGTATAAATAAGCAGGTACAGGACAATCTGCAAAGTACTGCTTAGTGTAATGGCACTTTGGAGCCAAGTTGTGGTGATATTGAAAATCATGTTCCTAGAGGTCCACAGTGATTAGCTTTTTTGTGTGTAGTAACAAGGTGGGATAATGTGGTGATAATGAATGGAACTCGAAGAAAGGGGAGAGGGAGACATACACAACAAAATAAAGAATTCCATCTTTCACAAATAGTTGCATGTAGTGGTTAGGCTGCCACTTCTTGGTTGCTTTGTACATCACAACTGACCCCTTCAAGGTTGAGATGACAGCAAGAATTAAAAGCATAGCAGCAAGAACAAGTCGGAGAGTTGTAATGACCCATGGCAGCATTTGTGATGAGACATTGGTGATTGAAATGTTGCAAAAAGCAACATCAATAACTTGGACAATTGTAACTGGAGAAAAAGTTAAGAGACAAGGGGTTACATGTTGGATTCCAGTTTGGCTTAAGACATACCTGAGAGGTAGGTATTGGGATTGACATAGATACCTTGACCAACCAAGGAAATAATAACCTGTGGTATGTAAATGAACAAGAGGATATAAAGGATCCTTTTGGATCTATTCCACATTGCATATATCCTCAGGATCATGACCACTGTAATTTAACCATGTGGTTACTAGTAGGGAAAATGAAATCAGGGAGAATAGTTACTCACAATCAGCAGCAGCAAGGAAAACAGGAAACTCCCAGGTAGCTACCACATAGATTGCAGTACCTTCAGAATATCCATGCCTCATACTAATATTATAGAGGGCAGTAATTTGGTGTACTTACACCTATAAACTGTTATCAATACAGCTAAAAAAAATAGAATTTAGATGCAGACATCTACCAGAATACAATCATGAGTAACTGACAATGTGCAATGTAGAAACTCACTTTTACTGGACCAGGTGCAAAGGTACTACCACCTGGAAATGTATCTGATCAACCCAAATAATTTCTGAATTTAACTCTAAACACACCAAGGCCAAGAAGACTTGAGAACATATTTATTGTTAGCTGTGTGACTTGACATGCAGTACACCAATAATGAACCTACATAGCCCAAGAGAGACCGAAATAGCGGACCTACACAACTGTTAATTTAAAACACATAGAATGGAGTCCCAAAAAGCTTCTATACACACCAGAACAAATACTGTGGACACCCAGGTCCAGGGTCTGTGCTGTGAGACTGTAAGGGACTTACTTGGTCCTGGCTTCATAATTGTCAATTCCTCACCCAAACATAATCTATCTGTAAGCATTGTCAGCCAAAAAAAAAAACTATGCAGGGAATAAAACAAGTTAACAATATACCTCTGTTGGAAACACAAGGACTGCCGGCAAGGTGGTAGTGTTCTTATTTCAGTTTGAGATGAATTGCATGCACAAAAGTACTGCTCACCATAATCATATATGACAGCAGTGACAATCACGACTGTGCTAGTCAATAAGATCAATCATTGGTTAGAAGTGTGAGCGACCATACGGGATACATAGTCGTTCAATTGGAGAAGCTCCAAGGTGGGTTGCAAGTCAGACGACATGATAGGTAGTAGTATTACACTGGCAGGACCTGGGATAAATTGCAAAGTCGAGCCTGAGGAGAGGGTGCTTGTGGGTGATTCAGTCTTGGAAATGCTTGGCAGTGGTCCTCTACCTGATGGTTTAAATTCTCTCCTTCTTGACGGTTACGTGATGCGAGATGTAGGCGTAATGTGGCGGAATGTAGTAATGCGAGAATGAGGCAGCTTATTGAAGCATGCCGGGCCGACCCTGACAGCTTGTAAAAGGCTACAAGGAATTCTGAGATAGATCAAGGCACGCTAAAGTTGTTGGTTGTTGGGCTGAACTAAGCACAGGACGAAACTTATTCAGAATGGTCATGCATCATGTTCCTGTCGAAGCCTGGGAAGAATGAAACGTTAGAGCTATGTTACGATTTCTCTTTTCTTTTATCACATCGCTCGTCTGACGCCTCGTCTCTACTTTGGACTAACTTCTTTCCGTCCTCTGTGGACGCCCTACGCCTAAACCCGGCTTCTATTACTTCACGCCGCGCATGGTTACTTTTCCTTTATCACGGACGTCTTTTACTTCATGTGCAACGTGTTGTACAGCCTACATCCTTCTATCGCACGGACCACTTACTCTTTATATCCGCCTCAGCTTTCCGCTTTGGACACCGCTTGGTCCGTGCGCCGGGTCCCCATCTATATAAGACGACTTCTCTTGTACTTGTAACTTTAACTTGAATCTACTCTGTTCTCCCTGGACTTCTACGAGTCATCGTACTACTCTTGAGTGTACGCTCTCTGATAAAACCCCCTTGTATCGTCTTACGCACCCGATTGGTGCTAAGATTGCTGAGGAAGCCCCCAGCGCCTGTGTCCTTTGAAGAAGCCCTTCAAAACCCCCCTCGTCTCTTGTCCTTCGAAGGCGTCCTTCAAGGAACCCCTTGTCAACCTCTGTCTAAAGAGTCTACGTTTGCCTCTACCCGGGTCAAGCGTAACAACAGCTGGGCTCGGACTTGTCAAGGATGCGGTGGAGAAGATATTAGAGTGAAAGGGGATTCTGGAAATGTGGGGGAAATGGAGGATACGCCTACAGAGACGTACCAGTCTCTACACCGGGCCACCAGAATTTGGCGGCGACCAGTTGTCGGGTTTTCAAGAAGCCGGGGTGTCCAGCGGATTCATGATCGTGGCATCGCGCAAGGATGGCGCGGCGGAGGGAGTCGTTGGCAGGGACATAGACACGGCCTTTATAGGTGAGGATGCCGGCTTCAACTTGCCAGTCGGCCAGCCGGGAACGGAAGGGGAGAGGAATATCCTCGTGCATGGATTGGAGAGCTTGGAGAACGAGGGGATCACCCGCAGAGGCGGATTTGATACGGTGGGAGAGGGCGGTGTCGATGAGATTGACAAAGAGGGATGGCGGAAGGAGGGTGACATTAGTGTTGTCGGAATCATCCGCGGGGAGGAGGTCGGGCCAGTGGGAGAGGGCGTCGGGTCCAGCAAGAAGTTTGCCGGGAACATGGACCATCTTTAGGTCGAAGTCAGAGAGGTCGACGAGCCAGCGTGCTTGGCGGCGGTTGAGTGCCTGGGGTTGGCGGAAATAAGTAAGATTCTTGTGGTCGGTGAAGACCTGTACAGGGAAGGGGGAGCTGTGGAGGTAATGGCGCCAGGACTTCAGGGTGCGGATGACAGCAAGGAGTTCGCGATCATAAATATCATAGTTTCGTTCCGCCAGGGAGAAGGATTGGGATAGGTAGGAGCAAGGATGCCAGTCGCTGTTTGAGTCAGTCTGGAGGAGAATGGCACCGGATGCATATTTGGATGCGTCAGTGGCGACGGCGAAGGGGGCGGAGAGGTCAGGGAGGCGGAGGATGGGTTTTGCGAGGAAGAGGCATTTAAGGGAGTCAAAGGAGGATTGACAAGCGGGGGACCAATTCCAAGGGAGGTTTTTCTTGGTGAGGTCGAGGAGAGGGCGGGCAACGTTGGAGTAGTTGGAGATGAATCGCCGGTAGAAATTGGCGAACCCAAGGAAAGAGCGAACATCTTTCACCTTGGTTGGTGTGGGCCAGCTTGCGATACCATCAAGTTTGACAGGGTCCATGGCCAGTTGGCCGGGTTTGACAATCATGCCGAGGTATTCTACCTCGTCAGTGGCGAATTTGCATTTCTCGAGCTTCAGGTGAAGGTCGAGCTCGGTCATACGTTGTAGGACGCGTTTGGTGCGTTCCTCGTGGAGGGTGGTGTCGGGGGAGTAGATGAGGAGATCATCCATGTAGATAACGAGCCATCCTTCGGCAATCATGTCGCGGAAGGAGTCATTCATGAATCGCTGAAAGGTAGCGGGGGAGTTGGTGAGGCCAAAGAACATTACGGTGGGTTCGAAGAGTCCTTTGTGGGCGATGAAGGCTGCCTTCCATTGATGGCCGTCCTTGATTCGTACATTGTTATACCCCCACCGTACATCGAAATTGGTGAAGACCTTGGCGTCTCGTAGCTTGTCTACGAGATCAGAGATGAGGGGGAGCGGATAGGTGTCGCGGATGGTGTGTTCATTGACGTATCGGTAGTCCTGACAGGGACGGAGTCCTCCGTCCTTCTTTTTCACGAAGAAGAAGGGTGAGGCTTGGGGGGAGTTGGAGGGACGGATCTTCCCGGATGCTAGGTTCTCATCAAGGAAGTCTTCCGTGGCTTTGCGTTCATCTGGGGAGAGGGGATATACTTTCCCGATCTTCGGGGTGAAGGCGTCATCGAGGTTTATTTCATGGTCGTAGGGTCATGAAGGGGGGACGTGGTCGGTGGCTTCCTTGGAGAACACCGAGGCGAAGGAGGAATATTCTGGGGGAAGCATGGCCTTGGGTTTGGACTTTTCAGCAGCTGCCGCAAGTTCAGTAGCGGTGGTTAGTTTGGCGATGATAGGCAATCCTGCTGGGATAAACCGGGATCCGCATCGAATGATTCGATAGATAGCGCGGTTCTGTTTGGCGCGGGTGATGTATTCGCTCTCTGTTTCCCAGTCGTTATAGGCGAAGAGGTGTTGGTCGGTGACAGCGTTCACATTAACGTGTCGTGGGGGTTTGACAGAGGGTCGGATGAAGTGGGACTCGTGGCATTTGGTGTCGGCGGAGAATGAGAGGAAGAGTTCCTGGGATTGGTCAAGGGATTCCTTAATGGAGATGGTCTTGTTGACCCAGTCAATGGAGGGGTTGACATCTTTCAGCCAAGGAAGTCCTAGGATGACATTTTCGTTTCCCAGGTTCATGACGTAGAGGGTGGTTCGACGGGTTATTCCTCCAATGTCAAGGAATAGGGTGGTGGTAAACCGGATAACCCCTTTTGAATTGACAGAATTGTCCGCGTTTCGGGCTTGGATTGGGGTTTTCAGGTGTTGGGTAGGGATCCTTTGTTTCCTGACAAACCCCCAGTCGATACAAGAGATACTTGCCCCACTGTCGATAAGGGCTTTGGTTTCAACAGCTTTCATCGTGTGCGAAGGGACGACGAGTTGTACTGGGATTTGCATAGTAGGTGAAGACTTTACAAATACATTTGCGCACGATAAGGAAGGAAGGGTTTGCGTTGGGGAACTCTTCCGTTCTAAAAATCCAAAGGTTTGAATGAGATCTTTCGTACCACCTCCTCCTCCTCTTCGTTGTCATCGATCTCCTCCAGCTTGGGTAACTCTTCGCTGCTTACTTTATGTACCTTTTGGTTGCTTTTCTGAGCGAAAGTGGAGCATGCGGTACTGAGGTGGCCGGGTTTTCGGCAGCAAAAGCAGAGTTTCTTTTCAACACAGCGTTTGCGTTCTTCTGGGGTGAGCTTGGAGACCTTGATCATGTCTACGACCATAGCGTCAGGGTCGTGGGTCTTGGTGTGGGTGGAGTTAGAGAAGGAGTGGTAGGTCTGATGAGAAGACCTCGAGTTTCTTTTGGTGATGTCGTCGGCTCGCTCCCATTGAGTTTGGAAAGCGATGGCCTTCTTGTACCATTCGTCGATGGTGGAGGGGACGGTGTCCATGGACATGATGCGGCGCATGAGTGGGGGTGGGATTCCTGCGGAGAAGTATCCGATCAGGACGTTGGGGTCGGAGATATTGGCAAGGGCGACGTGGTTTTTGAAGGTGGAAATATATTCCGTCAAAGAGGGGGAGTAAGAGTTGTTTTTCTTGCTCTTCTCCATCCGTTGGGTGGAAAGCCAGGAGATGGCATTCCCGGTGACGTCATGGTGTTTAAACGTGGTGTTGAACTTCGCGACAAAGTCAGCGAAGGTTCCAAGGGAAAACGTTGTTCCAGAGATGGCGCTCTGGCGGAAGGTCGCTGCCCAGGTAAGGGCAGACCCTTTGGTCATGTACGAGAGGGCGAAGGCAATTTGTTTGTCATCGTTGTCGTAGACCACTTTGTTGACGAGGAGGTAAAATTGCACAGCGTGCAACCAGTGTTGAGACTTTTCGTAGGATCCATCGAACACTTCGGGGGCGCTGATGCGTAGTTCCGTGGGTTTGGTGGTCATGGGTGGCGGTGGGGGAAAGCGAGAGAGAAGGAGTGGCGGTGGTGGTGGCGGGGGAAAGGGAAAGAGGGGAGCAGAGTTGATGGGAGTGGGCGACGGCGGGGTGGGGATTCGAGGGATGGAAAGGGTGGCGGAGAGCTGGTGGGATAACGTTCGTGTCTCGTCTTCTTCCTGCGCGGATAGAAGGGTGGTATCAGGGTCAAGGGTGTCTTCTTTCTCGGTGTCCGAGTGAGAAGGTTCAGAAGGGGAGTCAGTGGGCGAAGGTTCTCGCGGTCTTGGTAAGAACCAGCGAGGGTTATGGGTGGGTTGCTGTGAAATGGTGGGAGACTATTACGATGATAGCTCCGTCAAGGAGAACTTGAATCTTTTGTTACGCTTGACTCGGGTAGAGGCAAACGTAGACTTGAAAGACAAGAGCAAGGGGGTTCTTGAAGGGCGTCTTCAAGAGCAAAGGATGCTGGGGGCTTCCGCAGCAACTCCTAGCAACGATCGGTTGCTTAGGGAGTTCAAGGACGAAGGTTAAGCAAGCGCACACTCGAGAGTAGTGCAAAGACTCAGAGAGATCCAAGGACAAGGGAGAATCAAGTAGATTCAAGTTAAAGAGAATACATGCGATGTGGTCGTCTTAAATAAGTAAGTAAGTAGTGCACGGACCAAGCAGTGTTCGTAGTACAAGAGCTGAGGTGGATATAAAAGGAAGGCTTGGGCGGTGCAATAGAAGAGAAGAGGCAGCGTTGAGGTAAACGCATGTAAGAGAAGGACGTCCATGAAAGGCAAGTGGGAACGGGATAAGGGAACCATGCACAGCACGTAGAAAGGAAGCTGTGTTTAGGTAGAGGGCGTTCCGGAGAACGGTGCGAAGATACGGAAATGAGGCGAGAGACGAATGACGTATGAAAAGAAAAGAATCGTAACAGATACCACCCTCTCCCACCGCATCGAGTCGGCTTCCGCAGGCGACCCCCTTGTCCTCCACGCCCTCCAGTCTATGCACGAGGACATCCCTCTTCCTTTCTGCTCCCAGTTGGCTGACTGGCAAGTCAAAGCCAGCATCCTCACTTATAAAGGCCACATCTATGTTCCCACCGACGACTCCCTCCGCCGTGCCATACTAGAGCGGTGTCACGATCATGAATCCACCGGACACCCCGGCTTCTTGAAAATGCGACAATTGGTTGCTGCCGAATTCTGGTGGCCCGGCCTTGCCTCCTTCGTCCGCCGCTATGTCGAGGGCTGTGCCCTCTGCCAGCAAAACAAGGTTAACACACACCCCACCGTACCCCCCCTGTCACCTATCAAATCCATCGCCTCCCGTCCCTTCCAGCAGATTTCCTGTGACCTCATCACGGATCTCCCACTCTCCTCGGGCTTCGATTCTCTCTTGGTCGTGGTAGACCATGGGCTTACTAAGGGGGTAATTCTTTGCCCTACCAAGAAATCTGTTACCGCCGAAGGGATCGCCTCCCTCTTTTTCCACAAAGTCTTCCTTCACTTCGGACTTTTCGATAAAGTCATCTCAGATCGCGGTCCCCAATTTGCATCCTCCTTTGCTCGAGAGCTCGGAAAACTTCTACACTACAACCTCTCTCTCTCCACTGCCTATCACCCTCAATCCGACGGCGAAACTGAACGAGTCAACCAAGAAGTCGAAACCTACCTTCGAATCTTCTGCGGCAATAACCCCGCATCTTGGTCCAAATCAATCTCCCACACAGAATTCACCCACACCCACAACCACCACCCCCACTCCGTTACCAACCAATCGCCGTTCTTTCTCATGATGGGATATGAACTGTTACAATCTCTCTTTTCTTTTATCACATCACTCGTCTGAAGCTTCGTCTCTGCTTTGAACTAACTTCTTTCCGTCCTTCGTGGACGCCCTACGCCTAAACCCGGCTTCTATTACTTCACGCCACGCATGGCTTGCTTCTCCTTTATCACGGACGTCTTTTACTTCATGTGCAACGTGTTGTACAGCCTGCATCCTTCTATCGCACGGACCACCTTCTCTTTATATCCGCCTAGGCTTTTCTGCTTGGACACTGCTTGGTCCGTGCGCCGGGTCCCCACCTATATAAGACGACTTCTCCTGTACTTATATCTCTAACTTGAATCTACTCTGTTCTCCCTGGATCTCTCTGAGTCGCCGTACTACTCTTGAGTGTACGCTCCCTTGTAAACCCTTGAAACGTCCTACGCAACCGATCGTTGCTAGGACTTGCTGCGGAAGCCCCCAGCACCTTCGCCCTTTGAAGAAGCCCTTCAGGGAACCTTCGTCCCTTGTCTCTCGAAGACGCCCTTCGAGAGAACCTTGTCAAACTCCTTCGTCTAAAGAGTCTACGTTTGCCTCTACCCGAGTCAAGCGTAACAAAAGATTCAAGTTCTCCTTGACGGAGCTATCATCGTAATAGTCTCCCACCATTTCGCAACAACCCACTCGTAACCCTCGCTGGTTTCTACCAAGACCGCGAGAACCTTCGCCCACAGATTCCCCCTCGGAACCTTCTCACTCGGACACCGAGGAAGAAGAAACCCTTGACCCTGATACCACCCTTCTATCCACACAGGAAGAAGACGACACCCGTACGTTATCTCACCAGCTCTCCGCCACCCTCTCCATTCCCCGAATCCCCACTCCACCGTTGCCCACCCCTATCAACTCCGCTCCCCTTTTTCCCCTCCCTCCGCCGCCACCACCACCACCCCTCCTCTCTCGCTTCCCACCGCCACCACCTATGTCTACAAAACCCATGGAACTGCACATTGGCACCCCCGAAGCGTTCGATGGCTCCTATGAAAAATCCCAGCACTGGTTGCACGCTGTGCAATTTTACCTCCTTGTCAACAAGGCGGTCTATGACAATGACGATAAGCAAATTGCTTTCGCTCTTTCCTACATGACTAAAGGATCGGCCCTTACCTGGGCATCCACCTTCCGCCAAAGCGCTATCTCTGGAACAACGTTCTCTCTCGGGACTTTCGCCGACTTCGTCACCAAGTTCAACACCACGTTCAAGCACCACGATGTCACCGGGAACGCCATCTCCTGGCTTTCCACCCAACGAATGGAGAAGAAGAAGAACAACTCTTACTCCCCCTCCCTGACGGAATACATTTCCACCTTCAAAAACCACGTCGCCCTCGCCAAT